>JAOWBB010006759.1:0-18563 GCA_028565995.1 Ricinus marginatus
TAAATCCCAAACCCCCCCCCCCCCCGAATTACATCACATCACACGCTGTTTACCTATCTTGCAGCGGGAGAAATAGACAAGAAGCTGCAGCACGATGAAAGGTTTCAAACGGAAAACACTTTATTCAAGTCGGGAAATACTCGTCACACATAAAAAGTATAAACGTAACTTAAATATGGGAAAGACGAGGCGGCACTTCATTTCGGGAGCATTATATTGGCGCGGGGCGATCATAAAAGATTCATCAGAGAAAATCCGTTTACATTCCAGGCCCGGAAAATGTCAATTTTTTTTTCTTCCTTTATTTTGCATCAGCCAAATCCCTTTTTTTTTTTTTTTTTTTTTCTCCCAGCCGCATTACTTTAATTCAAAGTATTGATTTTAATAAAATAAAAACATTACAAGGATAATAAGATTATTACTCTCGAAAAGCTCTGTAATAAAAAAGAATCAAATTTCTCGAAAAAACCGGGTAAGATTTGGCTTTGAATTCCGAGCTCGCCTTATTTTTGGTAAACATTTGGTTTCGTAAAAAAAAAAAAAAAAAATCTGTGGAAAAATTAACCAAACAGAGCGAGGTTTTTCTTTTTTTTTCTTTTTTAATCAGATGTGATTTTTCCGATATGGCATGGAAATTGGGTACCGAAAAACATGAAACGAAAATTATTCCTGTCGACGATTGAGCCGAGCCCCGTTACGGAATTGTAAAATATTTAAAAAAAAAAAAAAAAAGATTGATTGAGCGATGTCCACAAAGAAGGTTGGTTAACTTCATGCATTTTTCGCAAAAAAAAAAAAAAAATAAGGCAGCAGCCTTCCGCAAGGGAAAGGCAAAACTTTTCGTGCCGATCATGAAACCGTAAAATGATTTATTACAGCAAAAAGGTAAAAATTTCCCCTCTCCGGCTTCACTTCAATCGAACACTTTTTTCTTCGTTTTCACGGCGGAACCGACGGCGGTTTTCCGACAGCGCCGACCGGGAGGTGACCGACCGGCCGCTCCCGGTTTTGCGGGAATTTGTCGGTCGGATCCGACCGAAACCCGAATTTCCCGCAGGAGCTGCAGCAGGTCAACCTCCGTTCCCCTCCGCTGAGGGACGCTTTCCCACGTTTGGGAATTCGTAAGGATCGGATCGCGGTGCGATCCGGGCAAAAACCGACGGCTTTGGGTTGACCCCCCCCCCCCTCGTCGGTGACGATTCCGCGTTTGGGGGAGGGCCCCTGCGCCGGGAGGCTTGCACCTCGGGGGAGCTCGTCGTTTCTGCCGCGGCACCGCGTTTGCCCCGCTGTCGTCGACGTAATTTCGAATTCTCCTTCGCTAACCTTTTCCGACAGCTTCGGAACGCAAGAATCCGTCACTTTTCGAACCGGGAGCGAGTCGCCGTCGACGAACGCGAACGTCCTTCTCGGAGCGGGCAACGCCGAAATTGGATCCCTACTAAGCAGCAGGATTGAAGGTAGTGCGCGGGATGCACCGGGAGTCGGTTAAATCCGAGACGTTCGCTCGGTTCGACGCTCGTTCCTCGGATATAAGGATCGCTTTCGTTCGCGTTATTTTTAGAACGAGCCGATACACAGACTTCGGGTTCAGAACCGAAGATAAGATAAATCTTGTTATAAGACACACGAGAGATATAAGCCGGGATCATGTTCCACGGGATGCTTTTTCACAGTTCAGCTGAATTTATTTATTATTCAACATTTATTATTTATAACGAGACGCTTATTGAAACGGGGAATCCGGCAATATTTATGTCCTTATATCCGGGAAACCGCGAAAATAAATTGGGGGCGCCGTTCCGTTCATTCGCCGGACAATTATCCTTAAACCTCCGGAAAATCGCATTTCGACGGGCGCTTCCAGACGGCGGGAGCGAACGGGTTTTCCTCCGGGACGGGCAAAAGCGGGAAAGCGCGGCGCGACCCGCTTTTTGTGCCGCCGTCAGCCTCCATTCGTTTTTCACAGCGGAAGTTCTTCTGCCTCCGCAGCGAGACCGACAACTGCGAACCTTTGAAAGTTCATCTTCGTCAAATGTTGCAGAATCACCCGCGCGCCATTTGCCGCTTTTCCCGTCTGACGTTTAATTTCCGCGTCCGACCCGCCTCTGTTTTTCCCAGCCGAAGATATCACCGTGCAATTTTCGCCGCGGGAGAGTTCCGAGGTCCCTTCGCGTAAGCCTTTCGCCGTCGCTCCATCCGCGACAGACTTTTGGCCCCGCACCCGAGGGTCGACGTTCGAAATGGTCAAAGTGCGTCCCTGCACGCGCTCGATCCTACCCGCGAGAGAGAAGAATTTATCTCTCCCGGGGAGGTTCAGATCAAAGTATCCGATTAGCCGGCCGACATCCGTCGTTTGCTTTGAAAGTGCGAACGAAGCGGATTATCGCGCGTCTTCCGCCGGAAAACGTCAAGAATGGCTGCGGGCCTTTCCGGCGACGCCCGTGAAAACGTCTTCGGTTCGAGACAGACGCGGCCTCTCGTCCGGGGGGACGTGCGGATAAATCTTGCCGCGAATCGAAAAGGCGGAAATGACGATTGGAGCCATCGATTCGGGACCTTCGGCCTTTCCGGGCTGTCGGTCCTGGAAAGCGCAAGGTACGGGAAAAAGCGATCGACGCAGACGGAGCCGGGTGACCGTCAATCCAACGTGTTCCACACTCGAGACATGAGATAGGTCGACTGTTTTGACTGTTTGATCATGGCTGCTACGTTGGTTCACCGACCTCCGGAGTAGATTGTCGTAATCCAGATAGAGGACAACAACCAGGTGCACTTTAGTCTTAACTAAGAGCGATGTTATGAATCATTTTTCGTTTTCCGCACAACCGCAAGTCATCCGGTGTCAAACCCGGGCAGAAGTTGCTCGGCGAACGCTCAGGAAATTGGTAAATAAACTTCGTAATTGTGTATTTATAACTGTTTTTCTACTGCTTCGGGCGCAGAATGCGATTTCCAGCGTTCCGCACAGAGCATCGCTCTCAGCTCTGTCGCGACGCACAAAGGCACTCGCAACGGGAGAACGCAAACCCCGAGTTGAGCCTTGATTATCTTCACGGTTTTTTGCCCCGGACGCGAAAAGAATCTTTTCGTGAAATATACCCTTCGGTCGAAGAATCCGGACGAAAGCGAAATATCTGGCGGAAAACTCCTGAACACGGTCCACTTTTCGAAGGGCAATGGGGTGGAAATCAAAAATCGCCGACTTCCACCCCCTCCCGTGCCGCACTCCGGTGAAAAACAACCCCGGGTTGGGAAACATCGCTTCGTTCACTTTCCTCCCACCCCCCCCCCGGGCCTCCGACAGCGCCCTTCGACTCCAGCCGCGGAGAGAGTGCTGAAAGCGAGGCGCATCGGGAAAACTTCCACATTCGGCTAACTTTTTAAATCTGCGAAGTCTCCCCGAGTCGGTCTTCTCACCTCGCTGAAAACTTCCCCCAGACCAAAATCTGAAAAACTCCTTTTTGCGACGCGAACAGCTACAAAGTAAATCAATCTTGCGTCTCTCCATTCGAGACCTTTGAAGCGAGCTTTTCTGGGGGTACGTCTACCGAAAACTTTTTCCGAAAGAAACGGTTAGGGAAATAAGTGAATTCATTAGTCGTGAACGAAATCGCTCATCTTTTTCTTCCCCGGGTGCTTTCCCAAAAAATCTTCTCCCTTTTTCCCCCGTGCGCAACAGCAGTCTTCCCCGCTGACGATTCCGTTCGTTAAAATCACTCTCCATTAATCTGTTTCTCGCTTTCCGAACTTTGCGATCGACATTCTCCGGGAGCCAAAGGAATTTGATTGAGCTTTAGGGAAATGCGCCCGGCGACAGTTCTCGGCGCTTCCAGCCGATAAACCTTTTAATTATAAAAATTGCAGTCGGCAGATTGAAAAGATGCCTGTGGTACGAAAAAGGGGCGGAAAATCTGGAAAACCAATTTTTCACGTGATATTTCGAGCTTAATCGGTGTCACTTCGTTAGCGGCAAACGGTGATGTGCACTCTGAAGCATTCTAGGCGAAAGAAAATTTTTACTCAATTTTCTTAATGACCAAACTCTCGAGGCGAACATTTTCATTCTTCTTTATAAAAATTAAAAACTTCTCCGGATTTTCTCCCTCTCTCTCTCTCTCTCTCTCTCTCTCTCTCTCTCTCTCTCTCTCTCCCCCCCCCCCGTGGGGGGGGGCTTCGAAAAACGGACTTGGAGGAAATGTGCGGACAAGTTTTTCCAGGTTCCGGCCGAAGTCAGTCCCGGCCAGAAATCACGTCAAAGGAGCCATTTCCGGTGCCCGCGGGAAATCACTCTACCGGGGACGACACTTCCGTCGAGCCCCATACGAAGCCTCAGCCGAAAAGCGATTTCCTTTGTGGTGCAATTTCAACTGCCAACCGTACGGAAACGTTCGGTCAACCTTTGAAATCTGTCGATTTTTACCTTGAACCTGCGAAATCTTTGATTTTCAATTAATGTTTGAAAGTTCCCGGCAATTGGAAAAATTCTTCTCTCTCCTCTGGAACGGCGAACATTCGTCTGGAAATACAATAACGGGAAAACGACCTTTTCCCGTGCCTGCGCCACAACCGCCAGGGCCGTCTCCATTCTTCCGCATCGACCCTTAACCCAACCCCAACGGAACCGCCTCAAACACTTGTAAAAGCCTTACAATTCATCTTTTTCCTTATGTGGATCGCCAAAGCCTTATTAAAACGCTGCGGCCCAATCCATTTCGAGCGAAGCTTTTCGAAATTCATTATCAGACACTGATTTTGCGGGGAAACTGAAATTTTCCGATTTGAGCATCCGAAATTAGGAGTATCGAGGAGAAATGCGTAACATTATTTATGAGGGTGAATAAAGAGGATCTGATCGGAAAGGCGGATTTTTCGATTTACATTTTTGACCCCGTGATGCGTTTTTAAAGAAAATCAAGGCAATGAATCAGTTCTCGGGCAGCAAATAATAAATTTTAGGGACGCGAGAGTGGCATCGGCATCGCCGCAGCCGCCCGGGGCAAAATGAATTGAATTAATATGTTCTCCTTTTCCTTCTGCCCGGGAAACGAGCATTTTTCAAATTCACCGCTTAATTTTTCCCCTGACTCAGCAGCATCCGCTCGGTTTCCCGAAACGTCGCCGATGAAATTTTCTTGATCGACTTTTTCAACCCTTGGGAAACTCGCATCCTCCAAGTGGACGACGGTAATTATATTGAAAGCCGATGCCGCCACGATCGTCCCCTGCCGTACATCGAGACGAAGAATGAATTCTGCTCTCGATCAGAATGTCGCGCACGCCTCAATAATTGAAAACCGCGTAAATGGCTAATATTTGCTCGGAAGGACGTGGAAATTCAATCTTTATACGATCCGCAGTTTGTAAAAGCTTTGCGGAATTTATTACGTACGTTATACGCAAACGTTATTACACATACGCAAATTATATACGGGACCGCGACAGTGTGTATCGTTCGCTTAAGAAAACCGAGGAAGAAAATTTACAGAACCGGAAGGCTGAAAGCCTTCCTGGACGGTGCGAATGTAATTGACACTTATAACGGATTAAATCCCGTAATTCTCTGCTTTTCTCCAATCGTACGTTAATTATCTTTTCTGCCACATAAATTATCCACGCGGTGTAAGTGGTCCGTGTGTTGCACGAGCTCCGCTCGCTTGGAGAATTTTGCCGAGAATTCCTGTCGCTGAAAATAATTTGCCGACTTCGAAAGAGGGTGAGTACCTGAAGAGGCCCGGAAACATGGAAAATATGAATGTAAGAGGGAAAATCAGCTCCTCAAACCCCGTGGATGAATCCTTAAAAGCTCTCCTCGTCGCCGCATGAAAACAAATTTAACAATTTTAAGAGTTTCGACAAAACATTCTTGTGTAATAAACTTGCGTGGATCTGACTCCGGTTTCCGATTTCTCGTGTTCATCCAATTTTCCCCTGCATAAGGCGACATGGTCCGATTCGCTTCCGCAGACTGCAGCATTTCCAATCAAACACACCTGGTTCATCCATCCCTAACCTGGACAAAAAGCTGCAGTAAAAAAAAGCGCAATAACGAAGCTTCTTTCAAATCAGATGGCAGACGACTTCCGAACTGCTGCAGAACTCACTCGGCAATGCGGGAGAAACTAAGAATGTAGCGTTGTCCAGTTGGATTCTGCCGATTCCAAACGATCCTATTGTTTTTGCGATCGATATATATATATATACCTGCAGCGACCAACCTTAATACGTTAAAAAAAAAAAAACAATTTTTTCTTTGCTGCGGCTACGGCACTGACTCCGAGCTTTCTGCATTATTGAATCAAGGATCCACCATTAAAATTCTGTTCTCCACGTGTGAAGCTGACTCCTATCTTCTGTAAACAGATGGATGTCTGCAAACATATTCCCATTGGAAGTAGATAATCCAAAATTGAAACCGTGATAAACTCTGGAATGATTCCTTGCCAGTAACCGAGCAGGAACAATGACGAGGAACCCAACGTGAAGGCGTCTGCTTTGACTCATCCGCTTCGACAGCTTTTGCGGAAAGCCGGGTCAGCGGTCGCATCATCGACAGGAAAAAAGAAAAAAAAGCTCAATAAATAAATTGAAATGTTCGTTCCGTGTTGGACCATAATGATATACCCTAAACATGCAATACTATTAGTGAAAAATTAATCTGAAAAAGGGAAATGGATTTCCTATCCTGTCCTTTTCCGCTTCGTAAATACCCTGAACCTTATGTAAATTCTACGCAAATATTCCTATATTCGAGTCCCGCCGAAAAGGAAACTTTTTTTTTTTTTAAATATATATACAGAGTGTTCTGTTTTAACCACGATACAGATTTAACATTTAACGAAATTTCACATTATGGACGTACACTTTCCAGAATTTAAATCAATTCGGAATTCGTTTCAAATCTATGTAATGATCGAACCATCATGATAATTTTGCGATGTATCAATTTAATTAGGTTCTACCTATTAATTCATCATTGTATATTTCACTATTAGAACCTGAAAAAATTTCAAAACGTAGATCTCGCGCATTACACGTGTCTATGACTGAAAATATATACGTATTTTTACAATTACATCAAAAATCTGGTTTTTTCGGTATGAATTACAAAAATTGAGTTAACCTCCTCACAGGTACAGCACTTTCTCAAGACCTACTTTTACGCTAATATTTATATAGCAGTTAGGGTAATTTTGTATGAGAAAAATACGATGTTTAAAATTTGCCACAATTATTTAAAAAAAAAAAAAAAAAGTTGACTTTTCAAAACCGTTTTAATAAAATACAGAAACAAATTTAAGTTTAAATTGTGGCAGAAATTAAAAATGATAGATAGTCATTGAAGTTTTGAAAGCAGCACCACTTAAAAGAGCTCATTTCTTAATTCACTTAAAAAATTTACATCTCAAAAGTCTTTATATTAATATATGTTGACTGATATCCTAATAGCTTTCGGCCTATTGCGCAAATACAAGAATCTGTCACTTTTAGTATATTGCTCACATTTAATTTATTCTTGAAAAAAAAAAAAATGCAAAGGCAACACGTACATTTCTCCACCGTTCAGACTAATAACCTATAATTAAACTTGGTAGTTGCCGGTTATAAGAATGGTATTCGTCTGTCCGCAAAATAATTGTAAAAACTTTAATAATGCTAACCGTTAGTGGGCCTACGGTAAGAATCTTTGAAATGCATTCGGATTTTACGATATAATGACGCTGCGATGTTCACAACCGATCACACTGTATGAAAAAGACCGGCAGAGAACTCAAAGCATACCCAAGGAATTTTCCAAATCACAAAGATCAGAGAAAGCGAAATTTTTAAAAGATCCAAAGAGATTTTATCCAAATGGCGACAAAACCTCACCCCGAATCGGTCCATAAATTAACGTTTCATATTTATTTCAAACGCTTGCATTTAAACTTGCGGAAAGTCCGAATTCCATAAAACTTGCTCATAAAACTGCATTTGATACGTCAGATTGGGAAACGAGAGACACGAGAACAGCCTTTCGAAGCTCATTTCACGAGTTGGCATTCGAAAGCGATCCGATGGCCACGCAGGGAGGAAACGGAAAACAAGAACCGTCTGAAGGCAAGGTACAAGCGGAATAGATGGGATGAGGCGAGATGGATCCTTCGGCGGGATTAAGATGCGGAAAGAAAAATCCGCCTTTTTTTTTTTCGGGATGTGCAGCCGAAAGAGGAAAAACTCTCCGGGGAAGAAAATTTTCATGTAGAAATCAAGAAAATACCGTCGGGGGCAGTCGCGTCATGCAAAAACTACCGGGAGGCGATCCCCCACCAAAAAGGTTCAGCCCCTCCGCGAGGTAATCCCATTCGTAAAATGTCTACTCTCGTTCTTATCGAAAACCAAACAGCTTTTATTGCTCTGATTATTCATTGTTTGCGTTACGTTTCTTGTGCAACTGCTGGGAACGTTTCGACGCGAGGAAGACACTGGGAGATTGACTTTTTCATTCATTGCGAGGACGATGCAGGGAAACCGGCGGCTATCGCAAGACTGATTTGAGAACAGCTTCGGGAGTGGTACGTCGGGGCGTCGCTGCAGGGCAAAACGCCGCCGTTCGCTGCCGGTAAACTTTTACTTCCTTCGGGCGGCGCGAAGGCGGGAAACTTCCGGAGAGCGACGCAACACATTCCGCGCGGGGTTGCACACGCATCTTTAAAAATGGGGCAATAAAAGACGAGGGATGCGACAACGGGTGATAAATAATCTGCATGGATTGCTGCACAAAATCCCTCGGAAACTGGGGGGGGGGAAAAAAAAAATCTCCTGCGAAATGGAAATTAGAGGCTGTTCCCTGCCAAAAACCGCAGTTTTCTCCGACAGATTGGAAAGAATCCGGGTGTTTTTGGGAACGGCAAATAAATTATGTCTGAGGCGACGTGAAACGCGTTGAACCTATCGAGAAATAATGATGAAGGGATTCGGAATCGGAGGATTTTGCTGTTGGGATGCCTATTTTCGAATGCTGAAGATCCAACGCGCAAAGATGCGAGGCAGAGCACGGTGTACATTTGACGCCACATCGAGCTCTGCGGCAGAGTACCTGGGCGTTGCGGAGGAATGTCCGAAAGTCCCGATCTTGTGCATCTGCGATACAGAAAGGTTTTCACAAGATGACGGTGGCGCCTTTCATTTGTATCTACATTTGAAACGCCATTGAATTAGCATAAATAATGTGAAACTTTTCTGAAGTTTGCAATATCCGGATTTGTAAAGCCCTGACGCAGTTTAGCTTCACCACTTTTTTTTGAAGTTTGTCATTTAGCATAATGCTTCGTTGCGAAAAAATAATCAAAAGGATCGGAAATCCTTTTCCTCAGCAATGGTATGTAAATATCAATACCATCTCTTAAAGATCAAATATTCCATCTCTTATGTATTACATGCACACACGCATACGGATATTGAAATAAAACGCATCTAACCATATGTTCCTATGGGTATAACCCTATTGATTTGAAACATTCCACAATTAATTGTTATTTCGAAATGGATGAAATTCTTTAGGAATCGTATTTGTCAGCACCAGCTTATGACCAAAATCCTCTTCGAATCAAGATACAATATATCGTGACCACAATCGCAACCATTCAGACTCTCTCTAATCATGGTTTTTTCACCAAAAAAAAAAAAAAAAAAAGCCGGTTCTGGTTGCAGTCACCATTAAAGCTCGCATGAAAGCTCTTGGCGGTTTTTTCTATATTTCGAAAGCATCTTATTCCAGCTTTTTCTCAAACCTGATGTACACCGGAGAAAAGGTTTCGAGTTTCGTAGGTTTAAGCCTCAAGACAAAAAAAAAAAAAAACAAAAAAGCTCTCTCTCTCCGAGCTTTAACGCCAACAACTCGGTATTTGCCCCGATTACAGTAAAATATTAAGCTCCCGTACAAACCTTTCCCGATCTTCGTGCACAGGTTCGAAGACGTCTTACCTGAAATTAAAAAAATAAAAAAATCGAGTAAGCGCAATCGATAAATGTTAAAAACACCGAGAGAATTTAAGTGAAAAATATGCGCAGATAAGGTACCGGGAGGATTGACAGGTCAGACAACTGGAAGGGGAGCATCCGAGGGATGAAGAATTTTATTTTGATGTCGTCCCAACACCCCTGGCGGTATTCACGATCGGGGTTTACTTTCATGCAATTACTGTGATTTTATCATTTTAGCATTTTCCGAGCATACCGCCGAAACCGGTTTCGAAAAACCGTCAAGAAAATCCTAGTTTTTGTACACCTTCTTCTTTTTCACAGCCAAGCGAAAGGAAAATGCCTCGCGGGTCTCTCTATTAAAAGATATTAAAACGAACAATAACCATGTACCCATCTCCGCTTTCAGAACCGGATCTCGTCTTCCTCTTTCTAGGTACGGAGAGAGAGAGAGAGAAATACAACAAAAAAAAAAAAAAATAGAATGTAACAGCCCGATTATGGTCCGGTTTTTACATGTATACCGGTATTTCATAATAAAGTTTAAAACGAATTCAAAGCAAAAACTGGAAATTCCGAAATTCGTTTACGGAATTGTAAAAAGGAAAAAGCTCTCGAAGTGAATGAGTAATCCAATTGAAAAGATGATGTGTCTGAGAGAACGGTGATGGCATGGGAGGGGATAATATCGTTCGGCATTCCATGGAAAGAGTAAAATTTAAGGCCAACAGGAGCTACCCCCATTCCTGAGCGGCCCATTCTGACAAATCAAACAAATAAACAAGACTAACAATGGAAACTTTCCTTGCTCTTATTGTCAATATATTACGGAGATCGCCCAGAGGGAAAATCCTTTGGTAATGATTCGACGCTTGAACCTGATAAACAACAGCAATCGCCGAAGGAGGAGTTCGGTGGGAAATTTCATATTTTCCCGGCGACGCATTTCGCCCGGAATTTATTTCCGATCTTTCCAAGCCACGAGAACAACAAGAAAATTTCATCAATGTGGTGGCTCCAAATTAAACTCCATGTTTATGTGCGGCCCTTTTTATTAAAAAAAAAAAAAAAAACACTACTAGAAAGCATCGCGTGAGATGCATAACCTATATATGTATTGCTGTATTTAGGTTTTGAAAAAAACACGGATGACGCTCTTGTTATTCGGATTTAACGCAGACAACCTCCGGTACTGACGTAATATTAAAATCTCTTCATGAGATTCTTTTAAATACCCTGCAATCCCTTGAGATTTCAAAAAAAAAGAAAATATTCACGAAGGGATAACAAAAATCGGGATGTACATGCAGAGCTTGGATGGATAAAAAAAAAAAAAAAAATTTCTGTAATGTTTGCGGTTACCTACAACGGGTGAATGATCATCTTAAAGTATAAAAACGCACGTTTGCTTTCGCAAAAAAATACGAATATATATAAAAATCAGCTTCTTACACAAGAAAAGCAATCTGCATGTCTTTGCGGGCATTTCTCAGGCTTTCATTTCCACGGCCCTGCGAAACAATTGATTTTTCTACGTTGATTAATCATTTATTTTTAATATTTGAATTTTCGAGCGAAACGCAATATTTAATTCGATCGACCGAACTGGAAGTGCAACCCAAAGAAACTAACCAAAATGATCGATGATGCAGTTCCAGTTCATTCCGAAACTTTTCCAAACTGCAGGAAAACAAAAAAAAAAAAAAAAACATGCGGATTGCCCGTATATAAATCATCAAATAATAACAGGAAAAAAGGTCAACGCTACCTTATCGAAACGTTACATAACGCTTCGAATTGATTGATCATCTTTACTTTAAGGCCCGCGAACCGTGAGCAAATCAACCTTTCGCCGGGGATCGGTACCATTTCCCGCCGAACGCAAAAGAAAAACGGAAAAGGAACCCTTCCTTCCGGCCGGGGGCCGGAAGGCGCTCGCAGCGGCGCGGACAGCGAGTCGATCGGGGCCGCTTCCGGAAAAAGGAAAAACAACCGCGCGACAAAGGACGCGATAAGGCGGACGCGCGTGCAGGAGTCCCCCGGCATTTCCCCGGCCGCTTCCCCATCTCCGAACCTCACTTTTTTCCAGCGGAGCACTGGCATCAAACCAAAAGCCCCGGGAAGGAAAATTTCTTTCCAATAAATTGCCAGCCAAGTAGAAATGGACCGCTTTGAATGCGGAATTGTAATTGGGTGTCTCCGACGAATATGGATGCATTTCCTTTTTGCCCCGTTCCTCCTTCCCTGGCCGGCACCTCCCCGCTTCGTTCTTCCCCCGACTGCGGGGGATACTCCGGCGGAGGGAGAGTCAAAAATTTTGCGGAAAAATCGAAAAACCGGGGATCCTCCGGGGCAGCAAGTGCGGCCGCGCCCCTTCTTCACCCCATCTTCCCGCGGCCGTCGGAGCGCTTCGGTGCAAAAGCAAATTTCTTATTTTCTGCATCGTGCCTCCATCACTTTAATTAAATATCCGACCGGCGTCGCACTCCGAAGTCATATTCCGACGAGTTTAATTAAATTTCGAAAGAGATCCTCAAAAGATCCTCTCGAGGGCGTCGCGGCGGACGGTCCCGTCGGGTCATTTTGCCGTCCTGCGCCGAAAAAAGACCCGGAGAGACCGATCCACGTATCCGGCGCGGAAACGGAACCGGCTCGCTTGCGGCGCAATCCGCTCCTCTCGGACCTGTTTATTTCGGGCGCCATTCGCGAGGCTCCGATGCGAGTTGCGGGCAAAAGCCAACCGGTAAGCTTGCATGTGCCGCGCATCACATCCGAGTGCGGCTTTGTTCGTTTACCTGCTCAATTCCTGCACGGAGAAACGGGAGGAATCGTGCTGAGGTGACTCTGCCTTAATGTCGCTCCCCGTTTTTACCTGGATGTTTTTGTCGCTTTCGTGTTAAATATATATATATATAAACGAATTTCAAAGCGTCCGGGACCGACTTCGCGCGGAGAAAATGCCAATCGAAAAATGGACGAAGACCGAATGGAATTATATTTGAAAGGCATAAACGCAATCAAAGGATCTCATATTTAAAATAAATAAATTACACACTAATCTAAAACGTATGAAGATAAATAAAAACCTCCTTTCTCTGATTACCAACGGTGGTTAAAAAATTAATGAAATACCTCTTTTAAAGGGCCGTGAATATTATATGTGATACAATTTCCCCGCGATCAAAATGGAATTTCTTTTTTGATTTTAGGATGCGTGCAATGAATGTGCCCAAATCACATCTGAGATTTCAAAAGCCGAAATTTGCATAAAATTATACGTGAAGCATCATCCGGGGCTTAAAATTGATCCCCATATTTTTTTTTTTTTTTTTTTTTTTTTTTAACATAAATTCCTGTTTAGTATCCCTACCGTAGCGGACTCGAACCCCGCGGATGAAGCCTCCCGATCTATCGGTCAGAAAATGCGTTTAAGGCGGTTTTCCCGGCAATCTGGAGGAGTCCCGGGCGCCCGATTTTTCGGGATCGCACGGGATATCGACGGGAATTCTCCCTTCGGAAAATATTTTCTGCGGATGACAGAAGAACCTCGTTATTTTTATTTTTTCCCTTTATTAGCCGAGCTCTCAAGGAGTCGATTGCACTTGGAAACCGCGATCATTAAAAGGCAATTAGCCGGAGGAGACAGCGTTACGGAAAGCGCTGCGGATGCCATTATTTTTCCGGCAGAAGAGAACGTCTTCGTCGGCCCGGCGACCGTTCGCTCACGTAAAATCGCAGCCAACACGTCCAAACACCTAAACAATCTGACGCCTCCTCAAGGATCGAATCGCTTACAAGGCAAAGGCACGAGGAAAACCATTCCGTTCGCGACGCTAATTTGGTTTTATGATAAATCAATACGTCGCGCAGCGTAGAATTTTTTTCCTTCGGACTTTCTCGCGAGCTTTTAGCGTCGCGGTTACCCCCGAGAGCGAAAGCGAAAATAATACTGAATTAATGTATAATTCCAGATCGGGCGATCACGGGGGCTCGTGCAAGGCAGGGAAATTTTTTACGTGTAAAAGCGAACGATTTTCGAGCTGCTCCGAGCCAGAAGCGTGCACGCACCTTGCCCGAACCTTCTTTCGTGCGACCCGGAAAGCACGGAAAACGAGCTGTCTCTCGGAGACCGCGGATGGAAAATTTCGAACGTGCTCCCTTCCGCGGCGCGCCATTAAACGTTCGGGAAACTGAGCGAAACGGGATACCCGATTTGATCGAAATGCGGTAAAACAATAAGGGAAAATGTAATTTTGGCAAATTCCCTTCAGCAGCCGACCGTAGAAATTAAGAAACAAGCAAACTCGCTGTGAAACGTTTGTAATTATTGGGATTTTGCGGCGTTCACGGTTATCGCTGAATCCGACAGCAAAACAGCTCGGAAAAACAAAAACAAGGGCCGGGCTTAGTGAAAATTCGACATTTTCATGTTTTCAATAAATGTATGAAAAATTTATTTTGAGGCAAAAAGAAAAAAAAGAAATATGCATATAAAAGACGGATATCCATAAAAATGAAGGGAGTGGAAATTTTTATCCGGTTCAGGATAAAAAAAAAAAAACATGGTCATTACCATGTTTTCCCAATGCAAGAACGATGGATGTTTAGTATACATCTCGGTCCCTCTTATTTTACGACACACAATATTTAATTATAGGTTAATTAATGAAATTATTCGGAGCAGTCGACAACGATGGATTTGGAAACGGACATGCAAAGCTAAACCAACCAAAAAAAAAAAAAAAACTATGAAAACAAATAAAAGTAACCGTGGTTATTTAGACAACAAATAAAGGTAGATATACGTAAAGGTATACAGCACGATCATCAAACTGTGCGAAATATATTACGCGAATCGACACCGCACAGCGCACGGAGTGAACATCTTAGGATCGCGGACGAAAAACAAAGAAAAATACCTGAATAACTCCGCAAAATGGGATACAAGAAATGGAAGATCTCGGGACAGTCTGCCCGTTTGTTCAGAAAGAAAAGGAAGTTAAAGAGCAAACCAAGTTGGATTATTGGGATTACAACCGAGAAGCAGAAACTTTTAATTTGATCCTCTAAATTCTTAATTCTTACAGTCGGTTGCATTACTGTAGTCCGACAGAAGAGAATTACCTGCAGATCAACGCGAGTTCAGGGCCCGGATGCCACTTTCGAACAGTGGAAAATTCGATCGCCGAGCCCAAACCCATACGGAAGGAAAGGGACGGGAGCTGTATCGGGTGCTGCAGCGGTGCGACAGCAGAAATCTTAGCTCTGCGCGGGAGGCTTTTATCTCCCTCATCTCCTGCTTCCCCCGTCCCGTTCCCCTAAATTATCTGCTTCATTTGCCATTTCGACAAATTACGAGAGTGGGCAAATTGAATAGGAATGGTAATGGCTGCGAACACATTGGCGAAAGCTTCTAACGTAATTCTCTCTCGTCGCTCTCAACAAAAGGTCTGCTCCGCAAGGCTAAGCTCCGCCGCTCGAACATTGTTTCGGAAACTGCGTCATCTCCGGCACCGCACGGCGGAGCGGGGAAGGAGCCACGTTCTGCGAACGACTGAAAAATTTGAATTCTTCAGACTCGCGGAACGGAATGACCAAAAGGGCGAACCCGGAAACCCAATGGAAAATGCCTTTTCCCCCCCCCCCCCGAAAACAACCCAAGATTTTTCGGCAACGTAACCGACCATCGCTGAGGTTCCGGTACGGGAATTCGAGGCCTTCCGACTCTTTCGGCGTCAGCGGTGTTTTCCCGGGGGCACGGAGGCGAAAGAAAAATCTTCGCCTGATACGACCCGGAGACGCAAGCGAACCGTTTTCGAAACGTAAGAACGGTCCCGTGGAAAGACGCGGAGAAGGAAGTCGTCGGCGGTGACGGTGCCAGCGTCGGCTCGGCCGGAAATCGAAGCAAATCGCGTTTTCCTCTCGCTTTCCCGAGGAGAGCAGCACCGGGATCTCTCGAAAACGGAGAAGAAACTTTCGACACGCGAGACCCGACGTCGAAACTGGAAAAGAAGATCACCGGAGCACTTACCGCAACGAGAACGCATTTAAAGGTCAAAAAATGTCAGAAATTTCAAGTGGGTCAGAGTGGCCGGTTATGAATGTATTTAGCGAAAGATTATACTTCGATAATTCGCACTTTTCCATCCCCGACAGGAAAATCGGATCCGTCGCTCCGAGAGGATTTAAGCGCTTCAAATCGCGTTTCAAGCAGCCGAATCCGACATCAAGGGCGGGGGGCATTTCCGGTCACAGGCGGCAAGGCTCTCGGAGGCCGGGCAAGACGATCCCACTCGCGGCGAAGGAAGAGCCTCCGGGAGCCAAAGATCGTGGGAAAAACGATGCCGGGGGAATCAAACGCGCTTCGAGGCCCGAACGCGAACCGCGACCGTTCCCATCCGAAATGACTGAACGGCCAAGAATTTTAATTGCTTTCGGTTTGACGACCGTGTGAAGAGAGACGAGGGCACACCGAGGCAGGGCGCACGGACGGACGGACGAATGGACGAGCTGACAAAGCGAACAAACCAACTAGAACAGATAGATTAATGAGGTTGGAGACTTATATTTGTCCTTTCTGTCATAAATCATCATTTTTCACTTTTTTCCTCCGATATCTCGCCACCATTTTTCATGTTATTTTCGGCGAGTAATTAGCAAACCCGGCTGCCCCCGGGGGGGCGGGGTTGAGAAATGCGAGGAGATTCTGAGCAAATCAAAACTCGGACTTACCGGAAATCCCCCTTCCCTCTCGATCCCGGAGGCCGCGATACTTAACCTAAATGAATTTATCGAACCAGATACCCGGTTTTGATTACGCGATTCGGACCTCAACAAACTGGCTTCGGGTGATTTTCCTTTAACTAACCCATAACTCACGTTTTAATTTAAAAAAAATTTAATTACGTTACGCGGTTTACGTACCCCGAATGCCAAAACTCCGCCGGGGCAACGCTGCGAGACGTTTTCGACAAACCGGCGACTGTCAACGCCACTTAACCGAACTTTATCGTTTTGTAGAAAAATATCGCGTCAACAATAAATTAAGGAAAAAAAAAAATAATAATAAAAATAAAAAAAAAAATCACCCGAGGAAATCGCTTTGTTCGATGTGACTATCAAAACAGGAGGAGAAAGGAAGGTGCCAATTAGAAGCAACACTAATCACGATGGCATCGTGAAGGATTCCAACTAATTGACTTTTGAGTGACTTTAGAATGGAACCAAAATGCAACGTCCGCGCGCACAATGGGAACGTTTCCGTCTCCTCGGAGGGCAGCACCTCGGCGAACGCTTCTTCGCGGGATGAAACTTCCGCCGCCGCATAAACGCGCAGTTCGCGCGGGGAGACAACTTCGACGCGGGTCAGCGAGGGCCTCAGTGCAAATTCGCGATGTCGGGGCAAAAAAAAAAAAAAAAAAAAACTCGGCGAGCGATGCGTTGCGAAACGCGCGGGCAATTACGATGTTAATTTTGGAAAGCGCGAGGCCGCCCGAGATCGGGAAGGTGAACGTGATCTCGGAGGCTTCGACGCCGTCGCCGGAGGGCGAGAGGTCCGCAAAACGCTTTAAGCAAGATAAACGATATTTTCTGCATATCCGGAATTGCAAAAGTGAGTGCGGATAAAAAAAAAAAAAAATTCGCAACTTCCGACTGCAGAACTCGCGGCACTAAGTAAATTAAACCGGGAAAATTACATTTTAAAATAACCCAAAACCGTGTCCCTTAAAAAGAAAATTATTGTCTGTAACGTTTATTATTTGTGGTTTGTCTTGCGACCGGCGGCAAAAGCTGTTTCCGGATGCGTTCGTCCGGTGCCCGCAAGTTTAAAGCACACTCTCCGAAAGGAAAAATGCAGAAATGCTAATTTTCTATGTATAAATCAGTTCGCTTGATATTCCTGCAGCGTAAATCTTATGAATTAAATTTTGGTAAATATAATTAGGATAATGCGCCGTCACTTTTATATTTATAGATCTCCTCGCTGCTTTAAAATCATTGCGGCCACGAGGTTAATTTAAACGGCGATTGAATATGGATCGTGCATTTTGAAATGTCTATATAATTCACGAAAATGACTATTTTCATTTTCTCTTCCTTCTTTTTCCCGTCAAAATTTGCATGCAATGGACGCGATGCCGGACCGATAATGCGCTAAAAGGCGGAGGAAATTGTTGCTTCAGCGGGGACTCGCAGCTCCTTTGGAGAATTTCCAGGGCACTGTCGCTCCCTCGGGCCCCAAACCTCAGAGGGATGTTCTCCCGACGCGGTCTTAATTTCTTCGGGCGGGGCAGGTTGGACGGTGCTCGGGGGCGAGTTGAGGCTTCGGCGCGGGTCGAAAAGAAAACGAAAATCGAGCTGGGCAAAAGTCGAGAGGAAGAGAAAAAAAATCCGGCGAAGTGGATCAAAAATCAAGAGCCCGTGATGAAAAGGAAGAAATTAAAGTTGTGGATTTCCAGGCGGACGCCATCCATAATCTTGTTTTATAACTTTTTCCCCGGTGCCGCGGCTCATGCCAAAAAATCTTGCCGGGGGGGGGGGGGGGGGGGGGGGGGGGGGGGGGGGGGGGGGGGGGGGGGGGGGGGGGGGGGGGGGGGGGGGGG
>JAOWBB010006760.1:0-18523 GCA_028565995.1 Ricinus marginatus
GGGGGCGGGGGAGGGGGGGGGGTTTTCCCAGCCATCGGCTGACACCCCGTCGATCTTTCATTTTCACATTCGAATTTTCCTTTCTCCTTCGGTCGCGGGGGCCGACCTTCCGGCTTTTCCGAGTGGAAATCACCGACGGAAAACGTCTTCGAAAAATGAAATGCCCCGGCTATCTTTTCGAACTTTTGAGCTTCCTTGTAATCGCTGGGGAAATTACGAATGGAGAAAAATATTATTTCCTTCACAAGAAGATCACTCATGGGATTTTGCTCGATTTTTGCAGATTTTTTTTTTCTTTTTTCCCCCCATTGAAAAATGCAAAAATCATGTGTACTTGAATAAGGAGGTTGATGCTGAGCCTTCTGAAAAATTTTAGGACCTTTTTTTTTTTTTTTTTTTCCTTCTTCTCTTCAGGCATTTGCTTGAGAATTTTTATGGAAAAATGCGCAGGATTCGAAAATAATTTCGGATAAGCGTTCGCAAAGCTTCTTTTCGAAAGCGATCATTAGTCGAATTTTCATTTCCAAGTTCGTGTTCCTACCTTTTCCATTTCTTTTCCCCTACTGTTCATATTACGATCGAAACGTATGGAAAACATCGACTTTAACTAATTGAAAATAAAGAGGTGTCACATATTCCGATATTAAAACGTTGGGTCGCGATTATAACAAACCATCAATGTATATTTTTAATTATGTGCATGTACACTCATTAACGGAGTGATTTTTTTTTTTCGCCGCATGCACATCGCATTTTAAAATTGCCTTGCGAGAAAACAAAGCTGGACAATATCACTGAAGAGATTCTCATGCCATACACGTAGTTTTGTTGTATTTCCTCGCACAGGAAAAACTTTGTTACCGGTGCTCTGACGATCTGGAACTAGGTTTTTTGATCTGATTAACTATAAATTTCGAATACGAATTTGGTATTGTCATTTTTTAATGTTTTCATGCTTTTGCAAACGCGCCGGGGGCGGGAGAGTACGCGAGGCGTAGCCGAAGCTGATGGGGGGGGGCGGCGAAAAATTTTCCGCAAATCGCCGAAACCTGAAAAAAAAAAGAAAAAAGAAAATATTGGCCGAGAGACGTAGAAAAACCTGGGATGGATCCGAAATGTGACTTTATACTTAATTTTGTAAATCTCGATATTAATATTTATCGACACTAATGAGATTCTGCCGCAGTATCGAAGAATTCTACACAGATCCAAAATTCATACCGAAATCACTGAAGGAAATTTTACTTTAAGCAAACTCATCATTTATTTATTTTCTTTACAAGGCCTTTTTCCGTTCGGAAAAAGAAATTTCAATCCCATAAGCTTGGGGCAATTGTCACTGTCGCCTCGCCCGGAGCATTTTTATACCGAAGGCACAATACAGCATTGTCCCGCAGTTTTTCTTTTCTAATTTTGTCGGGAATAAATTACCCGTTTGGGAAAATTTGTCCCTTCGTTCGGCAAACCCGAAAAATCTGAAACGAGTTTTGCACAATTCCATAATCATTCGCATCTCCGGGTTTCTGCCCGTCCCGTCATTAAGGGTGATTTCGCTTCATTGAAATCGGTTCGATGGGGTATCGAACCAGCAGAAGGAAAAAAAAAAAAAAAACACTTCCTGCGACCGAAGCAGACGACGTCGCTTCAGCCACTTTTCCGGAAAAAAAAAAAAAAATCAGTGACGGAGAACATAAATAATGGCGTCGAGTGGAAAGCTCGATATTCGGATAAGAAATCAGGGATTTTTCAGATTTTTTGCTTCGAGGATTTTGCAGAGGCTGAGAAGCACCCAGAGGGAGCAAGATTTATGAGAAAATAGCATTAAAAACAAAAAAAAAAAAAAAAGGATTTCCAAAATTAAATGGGAAACCTGGAAAATTAAAGGAAGAAGCTTTTTAAATCCACCCTTATTAAATAGTGATGTCAGTCGCTTAATTTGGACAGTGCTTTTTTCCTCGGATTCAAATTTGGCTGTCATCGCTTACGGATAGAGACGCTGTCGCCCTTAATTGTTGGTTTTACGGGATCGCAGGTCAGGATTCGTCCACCACCTATATTCGCTAAATGAAATATTAGATCCGACAGGAGCTTGCCTTGTTTTTAAGCTCGGGCATTCTCCCGGACAACAACGGTCCCGCCGCGGACCGGGCTTTTAATATCGGAGCTGATGTGGGTTACGCCAGACCCGAAAGCCTTCACGAAATTGATCTGGCCAAATCCGAACTCAAATTCTTCCGACTGTACCTGGCTCACCGCATTCTGAGACATTAATCAAATTGTCTCATTTTGTGTATTTCTCATTCTCGCCGAATCTAACTGCAAGTCAACTTGTGTTTAGGAGATTAATTTACCAAGTCGTTGTTTAATAATATTAATAATCGTAAAGGTGTGACTCGGAGACGCCCCTCGAATAGCTCTGGGAGCATTCTAAGGGAGGAAAAAGTTAGCTTCGATTGTTTAAGGTAAAGAAAGAGTGAAAAGCGATGCCGGGGAAGGCAGATTCAGCTAGTTGTTTGCCGGTGGAAATTAAATCATTAAAATAAATTACTTTTGATTTATTAAAGCGAAATACATTTACTTTGCACGACAATTTATTTATCTTGACTATATTTGAATTGCATTCAATTTTCCTCCCCGCCTTTTCCACTTTTCTTCTGCTTTTCCGCCACCCCTTTTCTATCTTCTGCTTTTAGTAGGGCTTTAAGCTGCGGAGGTTTTAGATATCAGCCACTTTTCTTTTTCTTTTGAAATGTTTTCTTTCTCTTTGGCTTCATTTTGTGTGTGTGTGTGTGTTCTTCTCGTCTTTCTTTGTCCAGGCGATAAAGATAAGTGCGACTATTTTTTTATTCCGATATTCGTTCAGGTTTCTGAAAAAAACCTTCGAGTTGGCGCAGTCCCGATTGCAATTTCCTTCGTTTAAGCTACGGTCTTCGTGGGCTTTTGGGTCACGTCCCAGTAACACTTGGGTTTCCATATTTTTCGGGATTTATGCAATTAAAGCGGTCTTATCTTCCTCCCGGCTTTCTGTGCTTAATTTTAAATTTAGTGTTAGGTTGATGTGATTGGGGTTTGCCGTGGATTTGGAATTATAAAAAAAAAATCTCCGGTTATCCACCGCTTGAAAATGAAACCGAGACGATTTGAATCGAACAGGGGTGGCCATTGCGGGTACATTCGCGAAGGGGCGAAAGCGATTTCAAAAAAAAAAAAAAAAAAAGGTTCTGTCGCTTCTTTGTAAAAATAAATTCGCCCATTTCACCCTTATTACATGACAGCGGAATTAATTTCTTCTGCTTTCGTCCGCCCTGCTGAGTAACGCTCTTTTCGGGGTCTCTAATTACATGAAATGCGTCATTAGATAAGGTTGGCTGCTTAAATTTACGGTGAAAGAAGGACCTCCAGCGTTAACGCCACTTTGTCGAAGATGGATAAAATGAACCTCACGCGCATCAACTGGAATGTTAAGGCTTTTCATTTTATGCCACATTAAATCGACGAAGCTCTAAGGGAAAACCAGAATCTTGCATGTGTCCCTTCACCCAAAAATTAGATGTTTTTTTTTTTATTTTTCGGGAAAAGATTTTATTTGTGTAAAATAAAAATTGTTTAAAAAAAAAGGCACCGCGACAGAGATGAGGCAGTTTGGGAGAGGCGAGAGCGCGTGCGAAGGATAACACATCGGTGCCAACCTATTCAAATTAAACGAAATTTGCTCTGCCGGAAGCGCCTCGGATTTTCCCGTTCAGCGATAGACTCTACCTCAGCCGCACTGCCCTGCGAGGGCAGTGCGTATCCGCGCCAGATGCAGTCAACCCGCATAATATCCGCCCTTGGAGATCCCGCTCCCAGACGAAGTTGAGAACGGAAGGGGAAAGTATGTATGAATTCATTATTTTTCCAGGGCTTTTCCTTCTTTTCTCTTTCCACCCCGTGCCGTCGTTGATTTACGACATGCAGACGGCTGGGTAAGCGCCGCGTTTGCTTCTCCATCATCGACTTCCCCGAGCCCGCTTTTCTCTTTTCCTTTCCACCCTGATTGAAAACATTTTTAAAATATCTTCGGAGCGGGGAAAGGAAAAGAAAATAGAAAAATACTAAAATTTTCTTTTCCCGGGCCTTCTCTCTCTCTCTCTCTCTCTCCAGAAGAAGAAGAAGAAAAAAAAAAAAAAAACCCTTCCTCGGGACATTTATCAATATTTCAATTCCATTTTCATTTCTGGCATAAGCAGATGATAACCGGTTTACCGGGGCAGCGGATCCTCGTTTGAGCCCTCTCTCGGGGGCTGGGAAAGAGAGGCCACATGGGGAGACCATTCGTCTTCATGTTGGTTTGAGGCGTGTCGTGCCTTCCTCGCTCTGCCTCCGTGTTTCCTCTCCTTCCGGATGCGGCTTTCCGTGCCGAGAAGTTTGAGAAAATGCGTGACGCAGATGGTCCCTCGGCTAAAACCGATAACGGCCCGTTATTGCGGGATCGTAACTCGTACCGGATAAAAAGCCCGCTTTTAAAGCGATCATGGAGAACAACCCGATGGCCCGTTTCTCAAATTCCAACTCCGACAGCTTTTCCACTGGTTACACCGTGCAGCAAGCCACCTTCGCTCGCCGACTGCTGCTGCGCCACCAAATTTTTAACTTCCTTAACCCGCGGCGTCTTATCCACCTGATGAACTTGCGGAATCCTCACGATTTCGGTAGCAGTGGCATTATTGACTTTTATATTTTGGGAGCGGGTCTGAAAGTGTCGCCCTGCCGTTAACGCTTCCAGGTTAAACAATTTTAAAAATGCCCGCATTCGCACTTAATTCCAGTTTCCCTGATCATTTTCCGAAGACTGTCACATTCATTTACAGTCTTAAGATTAAGCAACTCATATTGCTTTCTCTTATTACCGTCTAAGGTTCTGCATCTTTCGGAAAGAGAAGCTTTGCTCGCCGACATCAGAATGTAAGTGGTGAACAATTCACGAAATTTAATTCCCTCCGTTGTCTTGACGGAGGTTCATAATAATTAAGCAATGTTAGTTCTTTATTTATATATTCGGAAGCTGTCGGCAGTATCGTGATAAAATTGTTTAGTAATTAAAGATGCGCAATGAATGAATTTCATTTTGACTAGATCCGATGCGAAATTTTCGAAGCTGATCTCGTTGCTTGAACCTTTTTCACTTTCCAATTCCGATTGCATCCGATTTAATTTTTCTAACTTTTCATTTTAAAATAATTGATATTTAAACGTATAATATTTCCTCATAACATCTTCCTCTTAAAGCTAAATCGCACATGATAAAACTGAAGCCGCCGTTTAGAATAAGATCAATATGGTTGTCTACTTGTTTTATTCCTTCGGTTTGTGCGCATGCCAATAATGCCCAATATCAAGTTTCTTTATTGTCCTGTGGGGTCAATATAGCATTATATTGTCTTTTTTCACTCGCAGATAAAAAATAAATTCCAATTTATGACCGTTTGAGTCAAAATAATGAGCTCCAAGCGTTAACCGGGATCGTGTATGAATAAGAAAATAGATATACCGAAAGAGATAATAAGTGTACTTTTAAAAAAATCCACGTTTTAATACAAGCGCGTGAAACGGCCATACGTGAGCCACCGAAAAAACCTTAAACGTGGCAGGTTAGACAACCTGAATGTTTTATCAGCTCCATATTTCTTATCATTCTCACTGCCAGAGCGCTATATTGAGTCAATGTAAGGAAAACGCAGCAACTTGAAATGGGAAGACTCCGATCGATGGAACCTAATATAAGACATTTTCATTTTGATTCCTTTTTTCTTTTATAAATAAAAATTCTTTCCGGACCGCACGATTCGATTTGTCAGCATTTCTGGTTACCTTTTACGGGGCCGATATATTCAGATGATAGGTGTTTCCACAGGGCTTGGGTTTGGGTTTGGGTTCGGATCGGGACGATTCCCCTTTAGGTTTTCCTTCCAAAGGGCAGTCACCGGCAGGATAAATCGCTGATCCGAAATCGATAAATACTTTCCTCCCAAACGATGAGAAAACGACCTTTTCCCTTTTCTCCGTAAACAAGAGTAAAAGTGGTCCGTAATAGGGATTTACCTATTGTCCGTAGTGGATTCAGAGGTTCAACACATTTTGCTGCGGATTCTTCCTAAACTTTTTAAAATTTTCCGTTTCACTTGGTTTTTCTTTTCGTTTACCGGGTTACAACCTGGAAATGTTGTGTCACTTACTCCCGGCATCGATCCGGCAGAGCGTACGCATTCGGAAGTTTCTGTCATTAAACCTTTCAACGACGGGGCAGAAAAACGGAAAAAATTTCGCTCCGGCGGGTGTGGAACAGGGAAGACTATCTTAAATCCTTCAACGTTAAGCATCGGCAAAACGGGCATGCGAAACCTTAATTTGTGAATTACCGCAATGAAGCATCCCATTCTCGCAGAACCCTGGCGACACACATAACTGTGTAGTGTGCTGACTAACCTTTGTTCGGTCGGGATTATTTTCCATTTCATATATTTCTTTCGATCACATCCTTAATACTTAACGTTTCAAAATCAAAGTTTATTCTACGTGAAATAAACGCATGAACGCACTTTTTAAAACTTTTTAATGCTCATGAAACGCAAAGTTTCTCCCTCAAAATCCTGGAGAAGTGTAAAAAATATTTCCAGCGCGAGAAATCCAAGCTCATTTTGATGGAAAATATATTTTTGCTGTGGGAAAAAATGCAAGATTTTAGTCTTTTAAAAAATATATTTATTTTTCTGGATGCAGGCTTGAACCGCAGGCTATTAAAACCTAAAATTATGCGAGTAAGACATGGATATATACACATATTCATATGTACATGAATATGAAACCTCTGCGGAGAGACAATTTCTCGCAACGTAAGATATCAGTTGAGGCAGTTCACAAACAAAACACCCGTCTTCTTCGGAAAAACCTGCAGATTCCGTGAGACCCGCAGCAGTCAACTGCCTTCAGAAGAAATCCCAGGTTCATTCCACGGGAGCCTCCAGAGTATTTCGACAGCGCGACGTATCTGCCGCTTATCTGATCCAAACCCCAGGAAATTTGCTTTTCTGTTCATCACCCAAACTGTCTGAGCCCGGTCGATTCCTCGACCGCCTTTTATTCCGCTCGCCACAAGGAACATCTCACTGCGTTTCGAATCCGAAAATTCAAAGCTCTTTGGCAGGAGCGTGCCTGGACCGCGAAACATGGATTCGTCCGAAAGAGTTTTGTCGATCTCGAATGTCAGATCAGTGCGCAGTTTCCAAAAAAAAAACAACCCGCCTTCTCTTACCGAAGGTTTTGTTTTTTTTCCGGCGCCCCTTAAAATGCCAGAACCTAATCCTAACGTTCCCGGAGCATTTTCCAACTTCGGTCGCCGACATTATTTGCCTCAGAATGAAAAGCACCTAAATAACGGTCAGCACTTCCTAAGGCTACTGATGCCATTAGATTTGCGGCGTCTACTTTTCTTTGTTAAGCCTGCCTTACAATTTTCCTTAAGAGTCTGAAATTCTTTATTCCCTTTCATCCGGCCAGCTCCGTTTAATCCAACACGTGATAATAACGTGGAGTTTTGTCAAAAATGCACCAGGGCGAGAGGAAAAGAACGTAAAAATGTTGGTTCAAATGAAATGGCTCGGAAACTTTTTAACCTGATCGCGTTAAAGTTTTTGAAACGTTCTGGGCCGGAGCATAATGCAAAAAAAAGGAAAACGAAAAATCAGCAACATGAAAAACTTTTCCTCTTTGCTAAATATATTAGGGAACTTCTGCCCCCCCCCCCGCACCAGAAAAAAAAAAAGTTTGCGATTTTTGAAAAAAGAAATCGTTTTCTATACCTTAAATCTCCACTGACTGACTGAGCGAGAATAAATGTTTGATAAGTTATGAATAAGGAATTGCTTTGAAAAATCAAGGAGGGCAGCATTTGAAAAATTAATAAACGTTTTCACAAGTAAAGTTTTTAAACAGTGACTGATGAAGGGAAAAGTTGCCCATTTCGAATTTCGGGGCGCCGGTCGAATCAGACCCCGATTTTTCCTGCGGCATCCGAACGGCGAACGACTGCATTGCATTCCCTTTTCTATATGTAGCCCGTACAAGCATCAAAAGTACCATGCGACCAGCCGTGGTGCTTGAAATCATTTCTGCTTCTCGGCAGATTAGTACAAAGTTAGGCAGGAGGAAATATTCGGTTGCTATTTTGTACATGAAACCGTGACTTATGCGGTAAATTACGGCAAACAATTCGCCTTCCGTTAGATAAATCTCAAATTAGGGACATGGTCCGTGGTGCGAACTTAACCTAAAATGCGGCAAATCTTAATAAATTTGCAAATGTAAAGCGCGAGGAGCGAGAAAGCCTTTTATTTTGACATGTGTAACACTACGGCGTGCAGTTGATTATCGGCGCCTTTGCCATAAGCCAGCTCCCCGATCATTTCACTTAATAATTGCCGGCTCTTTAACAAATTAGCTTCGAAGTCAAATCAAATTGCCCAGGTTAACGTTGGAAAGTTATGAAAACGAAACTTGCTTGCTACAAGACGAATTACTTAAATAACTTTGATGCAACGATTCTATTTGTGAAGCCGGTTTTGCGATTTAAGTATTTTATTAAATTTTAATTCAAAGCGGTAGGAATTTACATTCCACGTCGGAAACAATGATTAACAGCCACTTTTATTTTTCTTTTTTGCAGTATTTTCAGCTTAAAAAAGCGATACTCACGATGCAGTATTTAATTGGCACGTTTTATGCATGTGTGTTCGTAAAAAATCGCTCCAGATATCGGATTGTAATTATGATAATAATTCTCATTTCGCTTTGCCCTTATTTCCAAACTTATTTTTCGCCAGTTATGATAGATGAGAGGGCCATTAGGTTGGGAATTGTGCGAGCGAAATGAATTTGCCATTAGGATCTTGAAATATTTCAGGAAATTGATTAATTGAATGGCCGATTGATTGACAAGTAGATTTAATTGGATAAAAAAAAAAAGGCGAGAAGAGAAACCGCCAGAGAAGCAGAAGAAAAATAAAATATTTCAACTTATATACGATTTTCGCGGTCGGATCAAACCATTATTAAATATTTCTGTGGAAAAATTCAAACTGAATTAACGAACGATTTTACATTTCTTTACCCGAGATCACGCGAGATAGTTGCTGACGGTCAAAATAAGGAAAAATCTGGAAAACGCCCGTCACGATGAATCCGAAGGTATTCGGCCTTGCCATTCGATACCGACGCCCTCCGATACCTGCCAGGCGTCCGGTGTGAGGTTTTCGAATCGGCTTTTCCCGGCCGCGCAAAACCCGAAACAAATTTTCCCGCTTTTCCGGACGGTTCCCCGTCCCCGAACGCGTTACCATGAAGTTTCCCTTTTCGAATCGCTTGCGGGGGTTTTTCTCCTTCTTCCGAACGTAGCTGGCGGTCCTGTCCCCTGGCATGCATCTGACAAATTTTAAAAATTCCGTTGTGAGGCGTCGAACGCGCAGCAGGAGCTGCATCTATGGTCAGGTTATATAGGTTGGGTTAGGCTATTGTATTTCCTCGCTATTACCGGGATTTTTCGCTGCATCTCAACTTAGTTAGAGAAAACCTTTTCATCTCATCTTCGGACGTGTTAAAACGCAGACTCAGGTACGGGAAGGAAGAACTAATTTTCCGCGTAAAAAATTCATAATGAAAAACCAATAAATAACGGAGTAATAAACAAACAAGTAAAACGCAAAATAAATTCATAAAAAATGTACAAGTCATAGATTCCTTCTGATATTGTACATTTCGCCTGGAACATTCATCAATTGCGGCAACAATTTACATGACCGGGAAACTCTCTTATGCAAAATGAGTGATTGGCCAATCAACAGAACATTCACAGTTAATGTATCATATTTTTTAATAACAACTTTGCATGATGCAAATCGTTATGTTATGTAAATCTATTAATTTTCGTATACCTTCTAGAATTCGAAATTTCCCATCAAAAACAGAAAAAAAAAAGAGCTTCGTACCCTTTTGTAGTCTTTCCACCATGGAATTGGCATAGCAATCGGTTATGAATTTATTGTTCGCTTTTAAATTGATTCTCATTATTATTATTATTATTTTCTTTTTTTTCAGTCCATTGTTACAAATTTAATTTTCCCTTCCTTTATTGGATTATTTTTTAGAATTGCAAACGTGGAATGACAAATCAAAAAGCGAAAAAAAAAAAATTCCTTTCCTGCTGATATTTTACATGCAGAAATAACCAATGAAACAGCAGGAGAGGCAAAAAGAATTGTTCTTTTCAATTTCTTCTCCTTTACATCTAACATTCGACGCGAAACGAGTTTAATTATTATTTTATGATCTGAAAAGTTATTCCAAAAATTAAGTTTAGCGTAATTTTCCTCGGGAAGATCAGTCAGGCATTCAACTGAGCCGTAAAAAGACATCTTCCAGGGCAGAAACTCGAATCTTCACGTTCAACTGCAAAAAAATATTATGCCAGTCCGGAAATATGTATGTTTTTCGAAATATTTAAAATATTCCCACGACAGAGCTTTATGCTTGCTTTCGAAAATTAATTTTTTTCTTTTTTTTCTTTTAGAATCTGCGAAATTGCCATTTTTACCCGTTTCGGAGGTAAATTGCGACCGGGAATGGACACGAAGGTGTTTTTTTTTTAACCTGAACGACAGGAAAGATCTTTTGCGAGTCACCAGAATCACTTCGAGAGACGGTGATTGCCTCTCTCCGTCGATCTCGATTCCCATCGTGAAGCTATCCTGTTTTTTTTTTTTTTTTAAAAAAAAAAAAGCTCTGTCGAGAGATTAAAAGATAATCTAAAAAGTTTCACATATCTCTAAATCAGCTAAAAAAAAAAAAAAAAACTGACGACCGATGGAGAATCTTGGCTGCAGCGAAATAGTTAAAAAAAAAAAAAAAAAAAAAAGCAAACAAAACGTGGAACAAGAAAAACCTTTTTAATACGTTACACCATTTTCATCCCTTTCATTCACCATTTTTACTGCCTTTTTTTGATTAAGGGTGCGGGGGGGGCTAAATGGATTTTCGAGTTCAAAATCCAGCAATATATTCTCGTAGTAACGCCCCTCAGCTTTCTCCCGAAGCAAAATATCTTGGAAACACAACTGGCTCTGAAGTTTTCAAAAACTTGTTCCCCGATACAAATTTTATTTTAGTTTTATTGTCGAATTTACATATTTCAAACTTCAGAAATAAAGTCACTCTCCCACCCACCCTCCATTCCACCCCCCTTCCGCCCTCGGATCGTGAAACGGAAAAATTGGAAATATTTCCCGGAGACCTCCGTTCAACCTTTTTTTTTTTTTTTGACAAAGAACGCGGACCAAACGCCCTGCTGGGATGACGCGGGAAAATGAAACTTCCACGATTTTGAGATCTCGAAATTGTCGAAATTGAGGAAAGTCGACGAGGTGCCTGCCGTTCTTCGGTCGCGGTTGGATCCCCCGGGTGAACTTGGGTTATTTTCACATTTTTCTTTTAACCTCGCACTCTTCCCCCGCGGAGGTGGGAAAAACCGGAAACCGTCGAAAAATCGCGAGGCATTAAATTTGCCCTTAAAGGAAGTGCAAAATCTGGAAAAAAAATAAATAAATAAATAAAAAAACGGAGGCGGTGTACAATCAAACGAGATCACCGGAGCAAGATGATTTCTCCGTTACTGGAGAAACTCAGGATTCATACCTAATTAATGTTATGAACTCGGAACAACAACGTTTACACAGCAATTATCGCAGAAACTGCGGCTGTGGCTGCTCTTCATCTCATACGTGCGGCTCTGATTAAGCGTCACGTCAAACTTTTCTAAAATGTTCGGAGTTGCTTTCGTATATGCTAACTTATCTCTTTTAACGTGGCCCAAGGCAAAAATATTGAAGCTACCCAAAACGTGGTAAAGTCAAACTGATTTTCCTGCGGCCGAGGCTGCAGGCACCCCTGCAGATTTCGCGAAGCCCCTGCCACGCATTTTTCCAAAATCGTTCCACCTTTCCTCAGCGGTAATTAGCATTGTTCTGGGCGAAGAAAATATCTACTTGCTAATTGTCTCTGGTAAGATCCGGCCAAAAGCGGGAATCCGCTGACATTCCAGTCGATCCTCGTATTTTGATTAAAATATACATAAGATATCAGCGGGATTCCGTTTTCGCAAGGCACACGGCAAAATAAATTAGCGTTTTATGCATCTGACGGAGGCGAAACGCTCCTTCGCGTCATCGCTGACAGAGCTTTCGCGTATTTCACCCCGTCGAAGCGAGAAACGCACAATTACCGCATTAAATTCTCAGCCGACGACGACGCCCCGATTTTCCCGGAGAGCGACGATCCTCGTACCGGGACGGAAAATGCGACCGATGGCATGCCCCGTCCTCCCGCACCTTCAGGAACGCAGTTGGCTTTTCAAAGCGGCGCATCTTCGCGTCATCCGTTTAAGCCGCAGCACGATGAAACCGGGGAAAAGCGGGAAAATCCATAAGCCAAAGCCGCATCGGAGCGGTCTGCCGGGATCGCGGGGCAAGGGCCCCGGACCGGCGGTGCAGCGGAGGCTCCAACCGCGGTTTTGGGACAAGTTGCTGCCGCGGTCATTTTTCCATCTCTTTCGCGAGGCACCCGCAGCGAAGGCTGCGCCAAGCGCCGAGGCGACGGCTCCCTCGGTGGCTCCTTCTGCGATTTGGGTTGCGTTTCGGCCGCAGCAGAAGAAAAATAAAAAAAATTACAAAACGAAACTTTTGCCCGCATTTAATATCCGCCCCGCGGATAAGCTGCAATAAAACAAAAGTGGGAAAGAGCAAAAGAAAAAAGAAAAATAAAAAAATAAAAAATTATGAAAAGCAGAAAAAAAAAATAAAAATGTTCTGGATGACATTAAATACCAGAGGATCGGATTTCCTTTTCGGCACAGATTATTTTTTTTTATTTTCCCAGGTTCGTTTTCAAACTCCTTTTTTAAGATATTTTTCCGCCACTTTTCATTTCCCATTGTTTTTCGCAGCTGAAGAAATTTGAGGATAACGAAAATCGATTCCGATAAGAAATTTAAAAGTATTATTAAATAACGCTTCCATTCCTTTTCTGTCTTCTGCTTGAGGAATGTAAAGAAGTCGGATATGCCTGGATCCGCAGTTGCTTTCTCGTCGCTTTCATAACTCCGGAATGATTAACGTTGCTCCTTGCGGGAGCAGCCATAAACCGTCATCCGTTTTCAATACCGGAGGCGCTGCTCCTTGGCCGCGAATAATCCACCGCCATAAACTTAATTTCACAAGTCAGCAATAAAAATCGCTTAGATGATCACATAAAAAAACGGCTTTTTTATCACAGATATTTTATTATTATAAGACCGACTGTAAATCCCCGAAGGTGCCATGCGCGGTAAAAGAAAAATATAATTTATGATCTGCTTTGCGTAAAAGTAAATATCGTAGAGGCTCAACCTTAAGGAAAAAAGAAATTGGTCGATTGCTCAAATAATAAAATTTCAGAAGTGCGAGATTTGACGATGACAAAAAAAAATAATATATATATATATATGTGCGCACGCCGAAATTGTGCTTGTGAAATGCAACTAAAGCAACGCCCTAAGAAAGTATCCTCTGAAAAGCATTTGAGTCGATCTGCATCAACAACGCAGAATAAAATCAACCCATTTTTACAAGCGCGAAAATATGCCAAAATACATAGCACTTGAAGTACCGTACAAATAATGTGTCGCGCACCACGTTAAATTGACATGAAAATCGAACGTTGGACAAGATTTCGGAGTATCCTAGCTGCCGGCCCGAAACCGAAAGCAGCCTTCGCTGACGGTTTTCCACATAAACCCGGAGGGAATCCTTGGAATATCATTTTCCAGCTTAAAAATTTTTGCGCTAATGAAAATTTGACCGTCCGCAACCTGACGGGAAAGTTTCGCCATTTCGAATTCATTTCCATCATGCTAATTTCTTAAATTGTCACATTTCGGTATTCTGTTCCGTCAGCGGAGCGAGAGCGGAAAAGATTTTTGAAGAAATCCCTGCCCCGGTTTCGGGGGGGGGGGGGAAGGGGGGGAAAACTGCTCCAAAAAAGTTTTGCAGATTACTTTCCCTTCCTGGAGAAATGGTTTTGTACGTGAAGCCGAATTGAAGAGTGAGGAAAAAGAAAGAAGAAAAGATTTTAGATCTTTTCTGGAAGGAAAAGATATCAGCCGGGATAAAGAGAGAATGTTGATAAATTAGAAAATAAGTCCATTTCGTTTCCTTTTTTTCAAAGGTTGAAAGGAAAATTGGACGGATAAGAAAAAAAAAAAAAAAGGAAAGAAATTCTGGGAGAAAAATAAAGGAGTTAATGAAGGGAGATGGATTTGTGGTCAAGAAAAAAAAAAAAAAAAAAAGGAGATATACGGAGAGTCACAGAAGCAGCATCAAATCCCGTCATTTATTTGTTATTGGCTTCCTTATACAATTTATCTACCGCAATGAATTGCAAACCACCACTCAGATAATTAGAAGCACGGAACACTTAAGAATATTTTTACCTAATCCTCCAACGCAAAATCCATTAAGTTCACGTACCGCGGCACGATTTTGGGACGTCAAACGCCTTAATAAATTCGGCAAGAGGATTTGTACCGTTCCCCGTCCGCTTACCGGTCGGGGGCGAGGAAAATCGCCGGCAGGTTTCCGCGGCGAGGCTCAGGCCGCCCGCCTCCGGAAGAGACAAAGGAACCGGATGCGACGGGGAGGTCCTCCCCTATCGCAAAGGAAGTCTTCGCCTTCCTCGAGATAAGCTAAAGCCGGGAGAGAGCCGCACGTTAATACCGGGAGTCGGGATGGGGGTTGTTCGGCAACCCGGGAGATCGCAACTTGGAACTCGTTCTCCGGGATCGCTCGCAGTTTTGCGATCCTTCCCCTTTCTTTGGGGGCATTTAATTGTCGCTGCGGATCGCCCCACGCGGGAAGCGCCTTCATGACCGGCAATCGAACAAATCGCTTGTGAGCCTTCGTGCGAAGGGATAAAAAGTCAGGAGAAAAATTTTCGATTTTTCCCGCGGATGCGAAACCACCCCCGGGGCGTTAGCTGAGCCGTGACCTGCTCTCCGCCCAAGGGTGCTCCTCCAGCGCGAAGGCATCCCCCACCGCCGACCATCCATTTGGTGGTTGTTTGCGATGGGCTGCAGGCGAAATCTCCGGCGTACCTAAACCGGGTGCGGAAAGGTCTTAAATGCCTGATTGGGGGAAATTTTTTCTTATCTTTTTCTCGCGTCGTCGCGAATGTTATGAAAGGATTAAAATGGGCGATGTCAAGCGATGCCCCTTAAGTTTACCGTATTCTACACCATCATTAGATTAATTAAAATTTTCTGCTTTTTTAATACGGAAAAATCATTTTCGAGTTTTCATTACGGGGAGAGATATTTTTAATTCCGTAAACTTATAACGACGTAATAAATTAAGGGTGTTTGATGGCATAATCTCTTTTCAACTTCCCTTATTTTGAAGCCCCGCCACTTCTTTCTTTTTTTCTTCTTTTCTTTCTCATGCGACACTGAAAAATTCGGTTTCGGATCTCCTTCTCTCCGGCAGTTAAATTCCAGCAAAGAGCAAAACTGGCGGACAAATGGAAGAATTTCCGGAATTTCCATTATGTTTCCGTTTCGTCGAAAACAGAATTTTATAAATCTGATTGAAAGAATTAATTTTCGGATGCGAATGATGTTGGCACATGAATCGCTCCCGGTGGAAGCAAGGGGCCCAAGACCTGAACCTCCCGCGAAAACGCCATTTTCGGTAAGGTTCGGCACCGGGATCCGCCCCGCTGGAGGCGGATCCAGACAAAAAAAATCTGCAGACAAAATTGGACCGGACCAGAAAGCGATTTGTTCCGAGGCTCCGTTCCCGGTTTAAACCCCGCGCGCAAAAGGCTCGTATGATATGGGGGCGCGATGCAGGGGGTGGAAAAAAAAAACGAAAAGGAAAATTTTCCTTTGGCTTCCCTTTCTCCGGGAACTGATTTACTCCCGATAAAAAAAAGGAAAACCTCGATTTACATTCTCATTAGTAGCTTGTTATACGGAGCCCCTTTCATCCTCGTCTTCAGCTCGCAAACTTTCTTACACTCTTTACACATTTCTCTCTGTTCTCACCTTAATTTTTTTTCTCGCTTTCCCCTGGCTTTTCCTCAAAAGCGCGAAGGAACGAGGTTTAAGGTTTAGCTGCCCTGCACTCAGCCATTAAACCTTCTTAAATCCGCGATCATGCACCGGGGATTCTTTAACTGCAGGAGCGGGGAAATTTTAAAAACTGACGAAAACATCCCCTGCTCCGCTACCGGGGAGAAAAAAAGTTTCCGTTCGAGAGGCGTAATCTGCTTTTGATGGACGCGCTCTGCCGAAACAAGAAAAATATGCAATTCCAACGACAGAGGCGTTCAAAAGAGGAGGCTAATTGAAATTTCAACCGTGGTTCATTCATATTTATCAAATGATTCGCGTAAAAATGACAATAACCCTTGAGTAATGCCGTCGGCTAAATTAACATCATTGTAATTTATGAATACAATTAATTGTCGCAGTTCCCGGCGGGTTGATGCTTGCGGCGGCAACGAAATGAAATAAAAGAAAAATCATATTTTTGATGCTATAAAAATGAAACGACCGAAAATGGGACTAAATCAAATAAAGAATATAAAAAAATTAAATTATGGTTCGACCACGTCGGTCAGTATAAGCTCGGGCGTAATCGCCTCAAAAAAGGATGGCTGCAACAATAAAAATTTAATTTAATGCCTTTGAGGAAAGTCAAAACGGCAAGGCAAACCGTGGTCGTCCATCTCAGTTGCTTCGACTTTTTCGGACCGCGAAATCCCGCGAGGGGCTCAGCGAAAAATTTGCAAGGGTTACGCGAAAGGCAGCAGGTCTCGCATCCGAGTCGGGGCCCTCTCCCCGGGATTCCGCCTCGCCGCAGCGAGAAATTTCCGCTTGCGTCCCATTCTGGCTGTCGTCCGCGGTCACCTCGGCGCGCGACAGTTTCATCTGACGATCTGCCGCTCTGCAGCGGTCCACTTGACTTTCGGGATCAAAAAAAATCCGAATTCACTGCCTCGATCCATCCTTTTGTTTGTTCGCGGAGTCACGTCTCGCGGGCGAGCTATCGCAACTTAGCCTTTTCAAATGACGCGAAACATCCATCCGCTGGGTGCTGGACGCACATTGTCAATCCGGGCGTCGGGGAACGTGAAAAAAAAAACTCGATCGGCCACCGGATCACCCCCGTGGAAGATGCTTCGAGCATCTTTGAATGCTTTAAGCAGTGAATGAAGGGAAAAAGGGCATCATGAAGAATAACGAGGCGACAACCCTCCTTTGCGTATTACATTTCTGACGTTTAAGGTGGAAAAATTTCGAGTTTATTGCATCGTCAAGATTCGCCTTTTGTGAGATTTTGATTCCTGTCAGTTGCGGTTATTTATCATTAAATTATCAGAGACAAAGTGCTTCGCACTTGACGCGGCCGTCAGCAATTTTCGAATTCGGAAGATTTTTCCTCAAAGCCAACAACACGTCGCGCACATTGTCGGAAAAATTTCTCGGTTAAGTATCACCCAGGTGAAAGGTTACCGATGCTCTGCCTTAACGCGATAACTTATAATATTTAGAATATGCACGATAGCGTTCGCAGTGTTTTTCCGGAAGCTTCTCTGTGGCAGATTTTTCAGATGCGGTGCAATTCACCCTTTCAGCGTGCAGCCGTAGTTCGAATGGAATAAATCATTGGAGGCGCCCAGGAACAATTCATTCTTTCGCGTTTATGCCTGGGTGAATCCTCCAAAAAGGGTTGGCAATAAATTACTCCTTGATTCGGTCCTTGTTTTCCTTCGCCGGAGGGTTAAAGTAAGCAAATTTGATCTACGATCGAATACGGATTCCCCGGCGGCACGGGGAGCCCTCCGGATCAGCACCATCCGAAATCCACTCAAAAGAAATGTTTTGTGAAATTCTCGTTTGCGCATCTATTAATCATCCACTTTGGGGGGGTTTCGTCTGCCTTCCAACTTCCGGCCCTTCCTCTGCAGTTTCCCCCAAATGAAAAAAACTCCTCTCTCGCGTGGACCGCATTCATCGTGGCGAAAATATGCATTTCGCACAGTTCCCAGGTTTGCCTCGCCCCCAGATAAGCTGCCCAAAAACTTTTTCCTTTTTTTTGGTCCGGCTACAGCCACGCTCAGAACGAACGACAGTTAAGAAATCAGCCCTTTCGCCTTCCTCCCTTACCGCCTAAGCGGGGAATTTCCGTTTCAAAATCAGTCTTTTAATTAAGCAACGCTCCTTCTCCAGAAGTCTCGCTGGGTATCTACCCGTCAGGCCGAGATCTCTTACCGATGCAAAAATCCGAAACACGCACAACGTTATGATGCCCGAATGAAATATGAAAAATCCAAATCGAGATCCGGAACTCCGGGGGGGGGGGGTGGGGGGTGGGGGGGACGGGCAGGTTATGAAATTGAATGC
>JAOWBB010006761.1:0-18507 GCA_028565995.1 Ricinus marginatus
CAAACGCACGTAAAAGTCGCCTTTCGAACAATTTAAATGACGTGTGCAAAACGCCAGCTCGGATTTTTTTTTTTTTTTATATTTTTCTCCTTTTTCACTTCGCTTTTTACGCGTAGCCTCGTCATCAAATGCACAAAAATGGGAGGCCCGTCGGGCTTTTAACCGAGCCGGGGATTTTATATCCGGGCGAAAGACAACAAAAAAAACTGCGATGCATAACTGAATGTTGTCACACGTATGACGAGCGTGGACGTGGAAAGGGTGCCCGAAAGCGAGTGCCAAATAATCGTTTGTAACGATGCCAGGAGCGCGAGGCGTTCCCTGCCTCCAGCAAAATTTTTTGGGACTCGCTCGGATCTTTCGCGCGTTGCGACAGAAATAAACGAATGTGCACGCAACTGAAGGATGATCGCGAATGCGATAAAAACTGCATTCATCGCTCCCGCCATAAGATGGGAAAATTTTTTACGTTTTGCACAACAGTAAAATTTTTTTACGACTTTTCGTAATGATTTTATTCCGATCTTGCGTCGCGCAGGCTTGCTGCAGAATCCAGTGATTCTAATTATTTTCGCACTACGTCAATTAATATCCGAACTTCGTTAATTTTCCAAAAAAAAAAAAAAAAAAAAAAAAAACATTTCAGCAATTCCGTCAACTTATATCCGGAAAAAGAAGAGGAAAAAAAAAAGAAAAAGCGGATAATATATTTTCCCCCTTGCCAAGACGAGCTATCAATAATAAAGAACTATCGAGATCTGGAGAAAATTCTCTCCAGGCCTTTAAAAAATAAAATAAAAATAAAATTCAATTACGGCAGGGGTATAAAAGAATAATTTTCCATTATTATTAAATTTTTAAAATTTTATAACCCGAAAAGAAACCCGGGGATCTGTTGTCTGTTATAACTTAAAGGAAAAGCGGGAAAGTCTCCGTCTCTGGAAGGCGGGGAGGAAAAGCCAAAAGCCATGCACACATTCCCATGTGACATCACCAATTTTAAATTCATAATGCGGGATTTTTTCGAGAGGGAAACTCTCCTCCTTTGCCGCCCTCAAGGAACATTCCGATGATGGAAACCACTTGTTAGTAATAAAAAGAGGAAAAGAATAAATTTATAATGGTCGTATCTGGGCTGGGCCGGGATCCCATCTTCAATAAAACTTTTCCCCCGCTGTTTAAGCAGTGCACAAATCACTCTAAGCTAACGTGCGATAATCCATTTGAATTAATTTCACGTGGCCGAAATTGCCAAAGCATGCAATGATGGACAATTAACACTAATTAATTGCGAATTCCGGCACGTTCGCCGTGCGGGAGAGCCGCGAACATGCGCCGAACCCGTCGCTGTTGCCCGACGGCTTCGGGGGAAAATTTTCCACACATCAAACGACGTCAGCGACACGAATCTCCGCCTGGTCAAACGAGGAACATCCAACCGAAACCGAGCGGAATACAAACCTCGAGGTATTTAAATAAATACAAATGAATCGAAACGGGGCAAACATCAAACGGTAGTTCAATATCGCAGAACTGAATTAACAATAATCACAGTCATTTAAATATAAATATAATTGGGCGTGGCTTATTTTCTCCCATTATTTATGTACGAATATAAATCTGCATGACAATACTATATTTGAACGCTTCGTCAGGGGATACTTAACGAGTCCGAATTTAGCATGCAAATTATTAGCCTGTTAACTGGCTTTCGGGCAAAATCAAACATTTTCATACGAAGTGACGCTTTTTCGATCACGTTCACCCGCCCGGCGAAAATGGCGGCATTAATCGGCGCTTTCCGAATTTTTCCCTTTTCCTCTGCCCCCGCCGCCCCACCCCCACACGGAAATGTGCAAAAACCGTGATGGGAAATCTCCGAGAAGAAAGAAAGAAAGAAAAAAAAAAAAAAAGAAGCAATTTCCCAGCAAATTGCTAAGAGCGGGGACTCCTCTCTCATTATCCATCTCCCATTGCAATAGTCAAACTTTATGACCGGCTAAACACCCGGAACGACTTTTGACATTTTTACAACTTCTGAAAGATTAATATTATCTCCGTACAATTTCGAAATACGCTGGAAGTGCTGTAATTAAATCAGTCACGAAAAACGTGTTGGAATCGCGGAGCCGCCAGCGAAGGAGACGAAAAAGGAGGAAAAAATGACCCCCGGGGGAGAGGGAGAAGAGAGGGCAGCGGAAAGAGCTTTCGATCGGTTTCTCGGAGGAGGAAGTGCGGTTTCCCGCCGAAGGAATCGCATCGCGGAGGCCTGCCTGCGGCGGAAATCGGATCCGGGGGAGAAAAACGCGAGCGCCGCGCCCGCTCGCGGGCAATTCGCCTCCGGTGAAAAATCCAACGGGGCAAAATGGAGAATTTCCAAAATGAAAGCCCCCCCCACAACATCCGAATTAAACGGATTTCGTATAATATTTAAAAAAAAAAAAAACGCTGAAGAAACAATCGTTAATGAAAGGTTGGAGGCATCATTATGTTATTTTCGGATGGAAGGCAATGAACCAGCCTGCCGAAATGGATTCACTCTTCTAAGTAAATGTAAATATGTCTTACGTAGACTGCGACGAATTAATCTTCCATCAGCGTGTTGTTTTATGCTGGTGCAACACCTGTAATTTAAAAAAAAAAAAAAAAAAAAAAAGAGACAGAGAGAGAGAGAGAGAAAGAGCAAAGAGAGAAAATTATTAATTGCAGGAATGGAAATGAAAATTATAGCAATTGGACGATTCCCATTTTGATGTTCTTCATTTAAATATCTCGTGCCTGCCGGTGCGGGATGGCTTCGTTTTCACGGTTAACGAGATGGGAAAAGTGCACGGGCACATGAACGGGAGCAGCGTGATGCGCGGCCGAAATGAACAAGAGGAAAAAAAAAAAAAAAAAAAAATTACATGTCGTCCCGGACATGATGAACAGACTGTCACAATTACTGAAAAGGAATCGGGGATCGATCCAACAACATGCAACGCTTTTCCACGTACACCAATCGAACCTGAGGTATCGTGTAATTACGGACGAAGAAAGGAATCCATCTCGGGCAGGGAATTCTACGAAAACGAGCGTAACATTTGTTATGTGTGCGCCCGGCTGAGCGTGCTTCGGGTGATGTGCACCCAGCTGCACGAGGAGCCGAACGGATTCGTGCGTGAGCGGGCCCCGATCGGTCACGGTCGGGTCCGGGGCTCACTCGGGGCCCGCAGCCCCGGCCGGTGCCCGAGGGCCCCGGAAAAAGGAGGGAAAGCCGAAAAATCGCGGACCGCGTCGAAACGTTCGAACGAATCCGTCAGGATTTTAAGCGAGAGCGCTCTGGCTCTCGATGCGGGAAAACGCGCAAATTTACGCGGTCGCGGGGAAGGAGCGAAAGGGAAAACAAAATGGACGCGCTGAGGGAACATGGCGTGTGCGTCGGGTGAAACTCCGAAACGCGATGTCGAGCTGAGCTCGCTATGGGCGAGGACCCGGCGAAACGGTTTTTGTCCACAGTCGAAAATTCACGGGGTATGCACGAACACACACACGACACACACTGCATTACCGTAATTATCTTAATTATCAACAAAATTTTTTTTTTTTTTTTCTTCTCTCGATTTCCATACAAAAGAATTTGATTTCATGGCCGGCACCGCCAATTCAGGGTGGCTAAATTGAGAAATCTAAATAAGTTTTTTTTTTTTTCAAAATTCTAACGCAAAATACCCGAGGCATTCGTTGTCGTGCCACTAACACATATTTGCAGGCGGATTGGGCATACAACGGTGGAACTTGAGCGCGAGAAATCATTTTTATATTAATAACTACAACAACGGCAACAAACGGCATTTTACATCGATTGAAATTGAACATCAACAGTTTATTTTCCGCTCCGAGCTAACCCATTTTTTTTTCTTTTTTTCTTTTTCATTTCTTCTTCCTTAAAGACAATTAATCCTCCCGCCCTGAGAATATGTTTGTGAAACGTATTTTATTAAATGGAGTCCGTTTTCTGTGATATATGAAATGCGTTTTAACAAGTTCTTACGGGGAGGGAAAAGTAGTTTGCCAATGGTAAAAATTAGTTTTCTTTCCCATGATAAAACAAGGGAGTTAATGATGTGTTTGCTGATGGGCCCATCTTTACTTTTCTTCCTTTTCTCTTTCAGCTTTAAGGCGAAGGAAAAACGTTTTACAACAACCGGGGAGGCCAAGAGGGTGAGAAAAAAAAATGTTAATTTATTAAAACAGGGAAACCGAACGTAACATGTAAATTTCCTATATTTCACACTTGAAAATAAACATAAAACACGAAATCACGAACCACTTCAGTGGGCAAAAAAAAAAAGAAAAAAAAAAGACAACTTTTTTGTTATTAATATTTAAAAAATGGTTTAACAAATGGTTGTAAATGGAAAAAGGAGAAGAGAATCATTTCTGAAACACTCTAGATAAAATGCCATTTTTCATACAATTAATGTACGGCGTATAAAAGTTATGGTTATAAATTATAATAATATAAAGGAAAATATTCAAAACAGGCAACCCTTTGATTTAAATATTTTTGCGAATGGTATTAAAAACCATGGGAAAGGAGAAACTTCTAGGGTTACCTTTTCTTATACAAATAATTAGCATCAACCCATAGCAATAAATAACATCCGACAACCCTCGGAATGTTACGGAGGTCCAAATACTCTTTTTCGGATAATATTTAATGTAATTTATGTTTCTGATGCATGCTAGGCACAGCCGTTGAAAGCTTCGTTTTTCTCTTTGCCGTGTAACTTCAGAACCTCACGTGCAGCAAGATTTTTTGGTTCTTCTCAAATCGTTCGGTTCTTCCTCCGAAGCATTGCACAAGGCTCACACGGCATGGGACCGAAAATTTTATCCTTTCTAAATTACGCGATCTATACAGCATTACATAACAGACGATTCAAGTTAAGGAAACATTCAAATTAGCATAATCTTTTGCTTGCATATTAACATAAGATCTCACACTGACAAATACTGGTTGGTAACCCAATTATGTGTCTCATATTTTATTCAGAATGTTTGGTAAATAACGTGGTATTGCCAGGTTTGTCGTATTGCGAAATTAGCAGCGTTATTGTATGTTAATAACACATCTTTTTTTCTGTATGTAGATTAAAAATGTGACTCATTACATGAAGATATCGTTGCGATTAGTGAATTATTTCGTTATTTACGCTCAGGCACTGACAAAGGATCGAAAACTGACATTAAAAAAAAAAAAAAAAAAAAAAAACGGGATCTTGTCCTTATCCTTATGTAGGTGAACGAACAACCTTTTCTCTATCATTGCCCGCGCAAAAGCCCAGTGTCTGATAAATGGCTTTCAACTGATGTCCTTTTATCCGATGCAGATGCAACTGTTTTGTTAAAAAACAAGAAATTGACATTTCCCTCAACAATACCTCCATTATAACCGAAGAAACCCTCTTCTTTCGTTTATCCAATTATTTTTTAACGCGTTTCCTCTCATTATTACCCATCTTGATGGCAAGGCGAACCTCATAATTCCGTCGCTAAGAGCTGCAGTTACCGCCGGTTAAAAAAAAAAAAAAAAACGAAACCTAATTGCGGTTTTTGAGGTCTGCCTTAAGCAGAAATGGGAATTTTCACGTAATCCGGAATTGAAAAACGAAAGCTTATCCATTCTCAACTCTTTTCTCCTAACCCCTAACATATAAAAGAAAAAACGCAATTAACTTGGCAGATATCATGACTGAAGAAGCATGGAATGGAACCATGACAAAGTAAAGGAAATCTCTTTTAGATCACAATAATTATTATTTGAGCAAAAATGATGATGATAATAATAATAATAATAATAATAAACAAATCCCATTCTTCATTCTGAAAAAGGCATCCCTTTTGTCTAACAAGGAGGCAGAAACATTACTTTCTAATATATTCGTTTATTTTTGGATGTATTTTCAACCTCCCCAATGATTTGCATTTAAAAATACAAAGCTGCCATTACATATACATATATATTTTTTTTAATATTTTTTCTTATCTTCAAAATACATGTTATATAACGTGGAAAACACCCTCTTAATACTCCTATTATTACTTTCCAGAAAACCGTTTTTTTTTTCTTCCTTATCCTTTTCCTTAACATAAATAACATGCAATTTTATCCCATTTATAGTGCCTAACTATTTATGGGTAATTTCCAGTTCTATTAAATTCTTTGCGTACCAGTTGACAGCCGCAAGAAAAGATAATTATTACTATAAAAATTAATTTAATGAGTCGGGTTTTTATAGACTTTTGTTATTACAAAATTTTTTTCTTTTTTATCGCACCTTTCTAAAGTAAAAATTTCTGTTATATACCTCGGTAAACAGGCCATTTGCCATAAATCATGCTTCTATTCAAAAGTTTCATTCAGTGCACACTATATATATTATACATGTATATATATATATTTTTTTACAAGAATGTTACAACTTAATCGCGATCGCAATCATTATTTTCCGAAACATTATGAAAATGTGAAAAAAATTGTTTTTACGATTATGAAACAAGTTTTGTTAATTATAATGGTTAATGATAAGTTTGTGATTATAAGGGTATCGATAAGGTTTGTATCTCTAATACAAAAAACTCATTTAAATTTTTTATTCGCCAAAATATTTATAAGTTTAAGTTCGAGATTTAAAGTCGCATGCTTTTTCACTGTAAAAAAATTAATTTTACATACATCATATTTGATCTTCCATCTTATTTATGAAAGTGTTGAAATTATTCAAATATAAGATTGATATGTGACAAAATTGAAACCTCTCTTCTCGATTTTATGTTTCAACGTGGAAATGAAAAGGAAAAAACCTAATAAAACGCTAGTATATAAGACATAAATCATATTTGATAAGTAATACATCCAAATCACGAAATATACACTCATGTTTTGAATTATGTTCCTTGTAATGTCTATAATCACCTAGAAAATTTCAATAATATATTACTAGGCGGCGGCATTATTCCAATGTATTTTATACCCGAAAAACATAAATAATGATAATGATAATAAAATGCATTTTGCGTGATAGATTATTTGTAATTTTTCCCTTTTTTTTTCTTCTGCTAATGTCGCATACGTTCGTCCCACAACCAAATTATTTGTTCAACTAGTGCTGACATACCATTTCACGTCAAATTGCCTATTTACCTGGGTTTTGCGTCAAGTTCATGAATATTTTCGAAGTTTTTCAAATTTATCATTATGGTTTTAGTTTTCACCAATATATGCTGAAATGTTAAGTGCAGGGAATGCATGTAAAGTGCTTTTGCTATTAACTTAAAAAAAAAAAAAAAAAAAAAAAAAAAAAAAAAAAAAAAAAAAAAAAAAAAAAATTACACATTTGAGTTAAAGAACCGACATTAAAAACTAAATCCAAGCACATGAAAAATGGCGTCATTTTTCGTTCAACGTTATTTCCAATTTGACGCAATAATATTCGATACGTTTTAAGCATTGGATAAAGCGAAATTTTCGAAAATGTAACCCAAGATATCAAAATACAATATATTGATGGCAAGAGTCGTATGTTTTTAATTTAGTGTATTGATAATTGCACAGAGGCATTATTGCATTGCTGATAAAATTAAGCTTCGTCTGTTCTTTATTGCCTACATCCGCACTTTTTTTCCTCGACAAGCCGTGCCAAATGTACAGAAAAATGGATGAAAGATAAATTTTTGTGGCGCCAGGGAAATATCAAATTACAAAGTTCTGAAAAAAAAAAAAAAAAAAAAAAGAAAAAGAAAACACGGATTGAAAAACGAGCTAATTCACAACGTACATATTTATTTATTTATTCTTTTTCCCGGACTTTTGGTACGCAAAATGGGATCTTCCAACGGAGTCAATTTTTTTTTTTTTTTTTGTCCAACGCAAAATTATAACAAATCGATTTTAAATGCTCGACGTTCCTCGGTGGATTTTCCTTTGAAAAATTTCACAATGAGCATTATTTTTCCTTTTTTTTTTCCCTTGCAAAACTTGTAATTACGCATAATTGCGACCCAAGCCACGGCCGTATGCAGCGAGCGATCGAAATCGTTCCACGCGGTCGAAACCTGAAAACCCGAACGCGTTCAAAGGAGGAAACGTAAAAGCGAAGGCAGTCGGCGTCGACGTCATTTCGGGCGAAGATGCGGAGAAAAGCGCCGAGCTACTTCCCCGGCGCTCCCGCGCCTGACCGGTCAGCGCGTGACCGAGGGTGGGGGCCCGCGCGTGCCGCGAAAGGGCCCCGTTTTCGCGCCGACGACAGGGAACCCTCCGGGGCAGCCCGAAAAGTGCCCGCCGATGAATTTCTCCCCCTTTAATCACGATCGCTTTGCGCGGCAAATGAATCACCGATGCATTGCGCGAAGCGCGTGGGGCACATTCGTTTTTGTGAAAAATTCGACCCAAAACCCGATTGCGGCTCTTATCGTTACAATGTCTACATCATTTAATAGCATGACTGTCTAAATGTTATCCTTGAGACTCGTAAGACACACACACACACACACAAAAAGACTTGCTTTTTTGGCTTTTTCTCTTCGCTTCTGATAACGGACCCCGCTTATAATGTAAAGAATCACAGTTTGATAAAGTGCGAGTTTCATTAAGCAAACATCTTCGGTTAGAGCGAAAGCGCCGCCCCTCGTCGGATCCGTAATAACCATTTGATTCCTTGCGCCTCGCAATTCTTCATTTGACAAACTCCGAAGAGAGGCAGACAGGGGAAAAAAAAAAAAAAAAGTTCCCTCTCAAAATGCTTTAAATGTAAATATATAAAGGCTTTCATCCAATTTCCACAAACGATATTTTATCATATTTCCCTGTTTATTTATGTATTCCGTAATAACAACCATCAGTCTGTTGTTGTGTTCCGCACTGGGAGAGATAGAGATACGGAGACACGTTTAAGAGACGAGAAAAAAAAAATTAAAAAGAGAGAAGAAACGTAGCCAACTATTTTTTATTATGCACGAACTGAAGTATCGATGTCACTGGGAGAGAGAGAGAAAAAAAAGAAACCCGCACGGCATTATATGTATATATATATATACATATATATTTAAAAGAAAGAAAAAAAAAAAGAAGATTTACTGCCTATCAAAAATCATATTTATTCTTGACACATCGAAGAAGGCAAAAAGGAAAAGGAACCAACTGGAGAAATAGATTCTCCACCAGTCATAAACATTTCCAGTCGGTTTCCTGGATTATAAAGATGCATTAAAATTTTAGCCACGGCCATTATTTTTACCCTTTTGGAACCCCAAGCATCAACTTCCCTATTATCATACTCGTTATAAAAAGCGTATGCAAATTTTCAAACTGGAAAAATATTTCATCTTCTCTCGTTCCAGCATTAAAAAACTCTTATCCATACATTTTTTTTTTTTTTTGGAGAGGCGGAGAGTATCTGGAGACTCCCCCGTTCGGTAACAAGATTTTCCATTCTCATTCGTAATATCCTCCCAACATCTTGTATTACTTCTTACTCCTCTTCCGTTTTCCATGTCTTGAACGTTATTAAGCTTAAGCCCCTTCTGATTGGAGTCAAGTCTTCGGGATTTCTATTTCATTTCTCTCTCTCTCTCTCTCTTTCTCTCTATCTCCATCCTTTCTTTGTCCTCTTCTTTTACGGATGTCAACGGTTTTCGGTAATCCCCGATAATTCGATTTAATTTAATTTTAATGCGGAATAACATCGGTTCATTTGAGAATATTAATCCTGTAATTTATTTAGGAGCAGAAGAACTTTTTCCTCCCATCGAATGCGGGATCCGCAGCGCCAAACGCCGTCTTCTTTTCCTTTTGCTGACGTATTTTCCGTGTTATCGTTGGACGTATGTTCCATTCGAAAATTCGAGTTACACCGAACGCGCCGTGTGCACACGACCGCTTCCCTTCCTGCTCTTGAATCCCTCATCCAATTCTGATCGTGTTCCATAATAAAAAAAAAAAAAAAAAAAAAAAAGTGGAAATTCCGTTTTCCACGTCAAAGGAAGAGTCAACACATCTCGTCAAATTTCCCTCAACGTCACTTTTCATCCTGGTTTTACACTTAAACCTCCTCTCGAACCTTTTCCAATAAAAGGAAAGAGGAAGACTGATGGTATTTCCCTTCTGCTTCGATCTGTCGCTTTTTTTTTTTTTCTTCCTCTCTTCTTCCTTCCATTCTTTTAGCTTATTACCTCGGGATTACTTTAATAATAGTCATATGCCTCCCTTGGTTAAACTTTTTCATTTGATTAGATACCTCTCCTTGACTTTCCGATGAAATTGAAAACAGAAATAATATACAATTTTAAATTTTTTTTTTTTGCCTTCCTCCCTCCTAATAAGAAAAGGTTTAATATCCCTCGAAAGAATTACCTCTATATAATATTACACAACGGAAAGATTACCTGGGGTAGGAAATGATTATTGATATGAAAACCGGCAGAAAACGACCCCAAAATATATTGGGAATAAGGTGAGCATTTTAGTTGCACAAAGGGAAATATATCAATAAAAAAAAGTTTAGAAATACACTATTGTGATAAATATAAACGAAACACCTTAATTTCGATTGTTATACTTGAAGAAAAGGCACCTGCTTGGTTATAACAAAAAAAAAAAAAGTTTTATGTTTTTTAACACCAGGCCATTTCCTCATAACCACAAATTCTTGCACAAAAGTTAATTTATACGACTGAAAGCGAATACATGCGAATATTTATTATAAAAATATCATATCTTCTTCCTTTCATTAGTGAAAGAACTTAGGAATTCAGACAAACATCCGCGCCGCAATATCACATTTCACACATATTTATTACTTATGTAGTAAAATTAATCTCATTAAAACTATCCTGATGTTACATTGCTTCATAATAAACACCAATGTAAATGAGACCATGTATGATATATGACTAGTTAAATCTACCTGAATTCCACTTTTTGTTTCACAATGTTAATCAAAAGCCTTAGGGACTTAATGGGAGAACTTATTTGAATGTATTGAAGACAATAGTTTTTAATATGAATAAACCAAAAAAAAAATGTGGCGAAACCGTGGCATAAGAAAATTGAACATGCAGCATAATTCATATTTTTAAAATTATATCTTCGAAAAAAAATTTATTTATAACAATTTTTGTAAATTACAAAACTGCAATAACTTTGAATAAATATTGTATGAGCCTAAAAATAAATATATACATATATAATACGCCAGTTTTTTTTTACATTGCAATTCCAAAATTTTTTAAGTTTTTTTCATAAACACCCACGTTCTACTGGTTAGCTCTAGCAAATTTAAAAAGACGTTAAATCAATAAAGGTATAATTTTATCCATATATTATTTTTACCGTTTTTATCAGCAACTATTAATACATCAATAAAATAACCTGAGAGTAATATAAAAATATATATATATATATATGTAATTTTTAATTATGTCAATAAAATTTTCACTAAAAAGATACAGAAAATATTTAGAAGAAAAAAATCATTTTAATTTTTATACGAATAACCAATAATAATGATGTGAACAAAAGGATATGAGAAATTATGTTATAATCCATTGCAATTTATATGGCGAAAGGTTAGGTTTGGTTCACTTGTTCCAATAAACATTTCAACCAATGTTACAGATTGGAATTGATAAGTTACTTTTTTATATTATAATATTTGGAAAAAGAACCAGTTTCCTATGTTATTAAGGTACGTTTGATGTCAATTAATGTGTTCCAGGTCTGCTTTCGTCTGGTTGTGTTGATAATTATTGCATGATTTGGGTGATTTTACGAGGAAATTAAAAGTTCGGTATATGCGAGTATAATTTGAGATTATGTATTTTATATGGAAGCGATATTTTAGCAGAAATATTTCTCGAAATCCATAACAAGGCGTGTGGTTTACGATGTCCAAAGGCAAATTTAAACTTGAACAGTCGATCCGTTATGAAGCCATTGCCTCATCAACCCCCAACCTCCCCCCCCCGGCTCGTTAATAATTAAAATCTTTTTATTGTCACGGCAACTTGCAATCGTTGCCCCGAAATGAACTTGTAAAACGGGGAGTCCATTTGGAATATTAATTCAGTAATATGATCCGAAAAATAAGCGACTTCATTCTGCTGACAGCAAAAATCGTAACAAATGGCGTTCAAACCCTTCGATTCGATTCATTACCATAGCTTTGTTTAAATTCATCTACAGCCATCCCTTTCCCATTCGGAAGCCCCGCTTTTTCATTGTCTCTTATGTCGCATGCAGATGGGGTTCAAAACGATTTTCACTCCAAAATGGAGTTCGATATAAAAATAAAAGAAAAAAAAAATATGGAAATCCGTCAGAGAATCAAGAAGGAACAAGATCCATCTCCAGCGGATGTACGCATTTGAACCGCCGGTACCGACCATCTAAACATTTCTCCCTGCAACCCCTGTTTTATGGGGTGTAATGTATCTCAAGATAAATACGATTTTATACCTAATTTGAAAAAAGAAGGCCGAGGATTGTTTAACACGGTAACCGAACAGGTAGTCACATATACAATGGATCCCTGTCAATAGTTTTGACTCCTTTTAAAATACGACTCTTGAGCACTCAATAATGTACAACAAAAGGCTCTTTTTTTATGGGTTAAATGACAACCTTTTTCGGGGGTAAACATTATGTTTCTCTGAAGGAAAAAATGAATCCTGCTCCTTCTTCTCTGTAATAAATCAATTATTTTTCGTTTTTGCAGCTTTTTCCTCCGTGGCGATGCCCTAACCGAGGGCAAATAAAAAAAAAAAAAAAAAAAAAATAAGCCAAGCCGGGACCGTCAGCCAGCAAAATTCGGTAATCTTGCATCAGAAAAACAAAAAGGCAAAAATCCCTTTGTTCCGGAGCAACGCACAACAAAACAGAATTAACATAAGATCTCAAAAATACAAATCGGTGCATACTAATTGGCAACCTAAATCTCTTCCCATATAAATCAAATCGATGATTAATGATCAATCTAAGTCATTTCTTTTTTATAGGTATTAAACGATGCAGAAAAAGGTTCTCGCTTTTTCGGGCCCCAACGGATTCTATTTAATAATGTAAAATAAACGAAAATAACATCGTTTCGAGCAGCATTTTCCGCAATTGTTACCTAAATGAAATGCAAAAGGAGGAGAATGAATGGCCTAATCCAATATCTCTGACTGTGACAAATGATTAAGCCCACATTTCGAAGTCGCTGCTATAAACGGTTATCGCTTATAGCCCTTTTCCCGTTTGCGTTATTCTCTTAATACAAATCTAGAAATTGTAAATCGGCCCCCAACCAAATACGTAGCACTCCATTAGCATTTAATGCAACGAACCCCGGACCTAACTTTATACTTATTAAAATCCGTATCACACAGATGCAATACGTTGAGGTTTCAGCCTGAGACCTGAGACCGCAAAACTAACCGTGTTTAAAGTGACAAATAATGCGGTCTAAAACCGCGTTATATTTTTCAAATATTGCATTGTAGTCTTGCGACTCGGTTTAAATGTAACGCTTACTGTGATTAATAACGCATTGGAATGCGTATTGAATTTCCGGATTTTTTTTGGTCCGCTTTTCGCGGCGTGCGGTTGCTTATTGCATGAAAGCGATGAACTCTCCGTGCATCGGAAAAATGGAAGGATTCCCGGGCACGATCAAAAAGCGCGAGGAAAAATGGCAGAGGGACCATTTCCAAAGCGGGGAGCCCAATCGAAATTTCGTTTTCGCCCGTTTAATCAAGATCTGATGGCGAATTCCGCGTGCAGCGGGCAATCCGCGATGGAGAAGAAAAGAAAAATCCTTTCGCCGGGGGCTCGAAAGGAAAAAAAAAAAAAAATTACTCGGCGTCGCCTGTCACGCGAGCGAAAAAAAAAACCGCCGCGGAAGTGTCTTCCCCCCCTTGCGGGTACGTAATCAAGATGGCTGTTAAACCCGAATCGGAAATGTTGCCCCGATCGAACCTTCGAACGGGAAAATTTTCCGAGCGCGGTTGCGAGCGGGGGGGAAGGGGGAGGGGAGAGGGAAAGCTTCGGTTTCCGACGCGAAAAATCAACCGATAAAACGTCGTTTTGTACGCCGTAAGCGAAAAAATTCCTGCACCGGAGACGCGGAGCGGAGGGGACACGAACTCTCGAGGGGTTTATTTACAGAGAGAGAGAGAGAGAGAGAGAGAGAAAAAAAAATTGTTTAGTCTACGGAAACGCTGCTTTTGTTAATAAGACGAGTTGCCATTGGCGGCTGTTGAAAACTTCGCTGCCAACGCACACACACAAAAAGCAGGAATCGCATTCGATCGCCGAAAAAGTCACGATTTTCGTACGTTGCATAAGGTCAAGCTATGCGGTCGGGCACCAACCGCAGAAAGAAAAAAAAAAAAAAAGAACGGAATTTGCCGTTTTTTCGAACGCGACCGGCAGCGCCAAGTCCACGACCAGGGCGAGGGGAGGGGGGAGAGGAAAGCGATTTTTCGAAAAAGAAATTTAACCGCGCAATTTGCGTCGATTTCAAAAAAAAATCAACTGCCTCGGAGGGGGGGGGGGAGATACGTTTCCAGTGCCGGGCAAGAAAGGCGTGGGCGACGAAAGGGAAAAAAAAAAAAGGCCACGCGACGGATTCCTTTCCTGCTTCGACTCTCGAAACGTGAAAAAAAAAAAATAAATAAACCTACGGAAAAGAAAAAAAAAAGCAACTTACGATTTTGTCTTTTTCCACGGCGAGTTCCACATTCCGCGGAAAAGGGGGAGGGGCACGGGGGCTCTCGGGGGCATTTTCCCTCTTCCTCCTTTTTTCCACCAAGACGACGAAGAAAAAAAAAAAAAAAAGAAGCGATCCTCGGGCGCCGCAGGTACCTTCCACACTGGACGACTTCCCCGGAGTCGGTTGATTCTCCGATGCGGCCGATCCTCGAAATATGCGCGGCCACGTGGACGGCCACGCCCGACGCCATCGCGAAGCGGGATGCCGGCTCCGATTTTCAAATTTTCCCGCCAAAATATCGGTACGGGGAGAAGACGGAAGTTTTCTTTTTTTTCTCTTTTTCCTTCCCCCCCCCCCCGTTTTCCTTCTCGCTTTCCGGCGGAGAAGGCGTGCGGGAGAGGAAGAAAAAAAAAAAAACTAAATCGGGGAGAGGTGGGGGGATGGGAAGGGTGGGGAAAATCGAAATCACTCGGATCCACACGGCATCAATCACATCATTTTCATTACTTGTACGTTTCCCTCGCGTTCCGCGGGCACATTCGCACTTGAGCACACTTAAATTGTTCGTTACCGAAAAAAAAAAAAAAAATGAATAGGAAAAAAAAAGAAAAATAAAAAAAAAAAAAAGCGCGAAGCCTCGCTAAATCTGAAAAGTACAAAATTAATTTGTGAAATTTTCTACAAAAACTGAAAAGAAATATTCGTATGTTATGTATTTATATAATTCATACACACCTTGAAATTTATTTTTTTTTTTTTCCGGGGACATTCCCAGCGCGAACACTTCGCGGTTTTTTCTTTTTTTTTTTTTTCCTTTTCCTTTTGTCCCCCCGAAAAATTAAATACACCTGATCAGACTCGAATGCAAAATGAAAGGATAATTTCAAAAAAAAATTAGAATCGGCTTTTCTCGGTGCGAGAGAGACGGAAAGAGACTGACGGTGACGGAAAGCAAAAATGAGCGAGAACTTACGAGCCTCGTGGAGGGGGACAGAGGGAGGGAGAGAGAGAGAGAGACAGAGAGAGAGAGAGAGAGAGAGGGAGAGGAGCGAAAAATACCGAGGACCGATATTACGAAAAAAAAAAAAAAACAGGAAAAAAAAAAAAAATCGTGTCGAAGAAATCGCTGGCAAAGACGTGCTGCGATAGCCGCAAACTTGGCGAAGAAAAAAAACTTAGCTGGATGTGGAGGGGAAAAAAAAAAAAAAAAAAGGCGTACTGAAGAGGAAGAAAAAAAAAATTTCGGAATCGTTAAAAAACCCGGCTTCCCCTCCCTTACCATGCGTCCGCACGGGTTGATCTTACGTTTCCGGTTTTTCGAAACGTTCCGCCGAAGCCGGCTCCCGTCGCAAGCTAAGCACGGATGCGAGGAGGGAAAAAAAAAAAAGAACCCGATTGTTGGAGAGGAAAAAAAAAAAAACAACGGCATGTCAAACGACGATCAATTCGGCATCGTAAAAAGACTCGATTCGCAGCATGCACAAACATGAGCGTCGCAATCACTCTTAACTTTTACCCGCGCGGATTCGGTTCCGCTATAAGCTAAGCGTGAAGAACATTTTTTTTTTTCTTTCGAGATAGCCACCGATTTTTTTTTTTTTTTACGTTTTAATAAATATATTCACTTCCACGGTCTTTTTTTTTTCCCATTTTCATTTTCCCCCCTTACCCCTCCCCGGATTGAAATTTCGTATCTCGAGCGCTCCGAAGGCGATCGCGGATACGCTTTCGGATACGAAAATCGCGCGTCGCGCGGATCGGAAGCGTCGCGCAATCGCCAGTGGGAAGAAGAAAAGAAAAAAAAAAATGCCGAAAACCGTGCACTCCTCGGCCCGCGCGTTTACCAACTGACTTTCTGAAAAAGTTTTCCTCCCCTTCCCCCGCCCCCTCTTCCACGAAAAAAAAAACAAAAGAAAAATGCTCGCTAATAGCCCCCCTCTTTTCAATTACGCTTCCCCTCCATAGCGGGAAAAACAATTTTCGTGATCCCCCTCGTTGTTTTTCATACGGGTGACCGGGTCATCTTAGAGTTTACCGCCGGTTCGAGCGACGGAGGAAGACGATTTCTCCCGATCCCCCTCATCTCCTTCCCCGCTTCGCGGTCTCCTCTTTCGAGAATGTGACTTGCCATTAGGGAGTAAAAAGAAAAAAAAAAAAAAATGAAAAATAATTCGAAACGCTTGGCAGTCTCCCGTTCGGTAAGGTAGGGAAAGGAAAAGGGAGCGCGCGTGATCGCAGAAAGCGAATTTTCTCTTCTCGCCGACCGAGGAAAGCGCAAAAATCCGATGGGACATGCGCCCTCGCGTAGAGGATAGGAAGTAGTTCCACCCCGATGCGAGAAAAAGGGGGTGAAAAAGAAAAAAAAAGAGGAGAAAAAAGGGAAAAACAAAATCGCAACGCCTCGATTTACCCCTTCGTTGCAGCCCCTCGAGGTGACGAAAACCCCGCCCGTCATTTCGCATGGCGTCGGTTCGTGGTTTCGAGCGTCCTCGCCAGATGGAGGCAATGCCGTCCAACGCGCTGCCTCCACCTGTCGGCGAACGTACGAAATTCCGGCGTGCGGACAGATTTTTATTCTTCGAGTTTTAATTTCATCCGTCCTCCTCGTATTTCGTTCCATCGGACCGGTCAAAATGAGGCGAAATCGCCGCAATTCACGTGCGGACGTGCCTGACCGAAGGGCACTGACGCCGAAAGTCGAGTGGAGCGAAAGAATAAAATCGGGAACATAATTTTCCGGGATCGGTCGCGGTTTCCGCGGGGTAAGCGGAAGGGCTGCGAGGGAGGAAGAACTCGGGCCTTCCCCACGCTGAAATCCCTGGTCGCCTCCGCGGTGCGAGCGCCTCGAAGCGGATCAAAAGGTGAAAGATTTCTCGTTCCACGCATAAAAATGGAAATCGGTGAAGAAAGGCCGGAATAAAAAGTGTATCCGAAGGTCACGGGACGGTCGTCTAGACAAGGGGTGGACAAAGCAGATCGAAATTGTTGAAGGAGCCACCGCCCGGAGGGGGGGGGCAATCGCTTGCGAGGTGTGACACGATGCGAGGGGTGGCCATCGATTTCTCGGACGGAGGACGGCCACGGATATCGATTGGAGCGCGAATAAAAATTTGGGGCGGATTTTCCCTCGATCCCGATTTCGATTTTGTCAACAGTGAAGATTCGGAGGCGAATGGAGAGGGGGGGGAAGAGGGGGACCGAGACAAGGCCGCGATTTCGCCTTAGAAAACGCCCTTTCCTCAAGACGTGGTTTCTTCACCGACTTCATCCCCCGTTGACGCAGTGAGTGCCGAACTTAGTTTCGGAAATCCCCGACAGGTGCCTCTCGCTTGTTCGGGTTAAACGTCGCCCAGCAGCGACTCGTAAATTTTTACTTGCCTCAACGTGCGCCGTTCGAAAGCCGGCAGTGGCGTCTCGTCTCACCCGCGTTTTATTTTTATTTTCCCCTCAATTTTCCCGTGTTCCCGCCGGGGGCCCTCCTCCCCAGCGCGGGAAGGATAGGAAAAACGCGAGTTATTTCGGATAAAAGCAAAGTTTCTTGGCATCGGGTCGACTTCGATTTGCCAAAATCCATTTCGGTTATTATCATTTTTTTTATTTATTTTTTTTGTTTCCTCTCATCGCATAAAATACACATGTAAAAATTTAGCCATTTCAAGCTAATGGGATATTCGAAGCGGGAAAAGTTAAAAAACTTTTTCCCGTAATGGGATTTCTGATTTAAAATACCCCCCCCCCCCCGAACACACACACACACACCCCGCCCCCAGCC
>JAOWBB010006762.1:0-18489 GCA_028565995.1 Ricinus marginatus
CACCCCCGACTTATTTTGAAAGTTTATTATACGGATAAGTTTCGTGCAACCTTATTTTCGACAATCTCCCGTTAATTACACTTCGTTTAATCCCTTCCTTGTTTTCCCTCGTCTGCCTCGCTTTTAAAAGCGTGAAACGGATTTTTGCAGCAGTGGCTGAAAGTTTTGCGAGGCCTTCGCGAGTTCTTCGTTCGGAATGGGAGGTGAAGGGGCGGAGGAAGAGTTGAAAGCGGAAAATGGAAAGATATTAACTACCCTTACTGCTGTGTGTACACAACTAAGATCGTAATTATTACACTGTCACGAACACTTTGCTCATAATAATTCAAATGTGACTTGATGTCGTAGCTGCTTCCTCTTCCCTTTATGTTTTGACCCGAAGTAACTGCCTTATCCGAGCTGTTACGCTCCTGCTTTTAGAGGCGGTCGCCGGGATTCGAGTCGCCGTCCTTTTGGCGATCGAAGGCGCTCTTTCGAACGTGCGTTTCCCCCCCAGAAGCCGCGCACGCACGCACGCCACATTGCGCCGAAACCTCCGTACCTGGTGACGCACCGCGACCCCTCGCCCAACAGCGAAGCGTCCGAAAAAACCCGCGTTTCGAACCCCTCGATCAAATCGCTGACAGAAAGTAATTGCTTCGATTATTAGGCAAAATTTTTTCCTAATTAATCTGTGATTTATGTGCTTTTACTGGCTGTCGGCCAGATACTTTTGATATTTCGGTCGAGTATAAATTTTATAAAATCCCGTGTAACCTGAATGCGCTTCATTGTGCGCGGGGTGCGAACGGGGTGGCGGGGGAGGAAGAAAAAAAATCGCGGTACTTGTTAAAACGTTTCCCCTGCACGATGGCAGATTTATATTTCATTGTGGCACAGCCCCGTTTGAGGCAGGGACAGCGGGGGTGGCATCTCTTGTTTTGGGTTTGAGTGCTAATTTGTCAAAGACCGTTTCGATACACGCACACGCACGCACACACACACACACACACACACACATACACACACACACGCACGCACGCACACACAAAAAAAACCTATGCATCTTTTTGAGATCATTCTGTCGATATTGATTTATTGTTCCCCGAGTTCTCTTCTTCCCTTTTTTTTGTGCCTCAGAATGGGAGAATCCCGGCAAACGGCAAAAAAGAAAGAAAAAAAGGGACGTCCTGCTGAATATTCACATAAAGCATACTGTCTTTGAGTTTTAACTTGAAAATTGATGGTTTGGAAAAGGGGACATGAAAAAATATGTCGGACGGTTTATTGCAGCGAGAGGTTTTCGAAGGGACCGGAGGAATTCGAGGCAAGATTTCGGCGGGGGAGGTTCCGGTCGCATAACGACGGGGGATGATGATTTAGCACGCATCGAAACAAACGTCGATTAAACGTATTTAAAAACCATTCCAGTCGGGGAGACGAAATCTCCCAACAATTCGAATATCGCCAATTGTTAATAAATTGCGAAACATGCAACGGCAATTTCGCTCAACCTAATCGCAATTCATAAAAATATATTGAATTTTCCATTATAAAATCTGCCCGATCAATTTCTTTCGCTTATTGACGCCGATGGGCTTCGTTTGCGACGTTTCCGCGTCCGCGCTCTGCGGAAAATTTTACAAAATTTCCACACCGGGGCGGGAAATGCGGTGCCAGACGGAGTCTGAAATTAGGCGATTGCTTCTCGGATTCGGTTTCGAAAACCGAAATTCCGCGCTTGGGGGATGGTTCTGCCCTTTCAAAAGGCGGGGGAGGGGGAAGGAAAAAAAGCTCGAAAAGTTTAAAGCGACGGATGCGAATCGCGAAATTCGAGAACGTTTAAGGGATTCGAATCGGGGGAAAGGCTGCCGGCCCTCGCCTTGGAAAAGGAGAAATGGATTTTAATGCGAACAAAGGGAAGAAACGACTTCGCCCACTTTTCCGGCCGTTGCAGCTTTGAAAAAGGGTCATTTTCAGATTTTATTACCCGGGAATATAATTGAAGAAAGGTTCGGGTGGAGGATCCAGGTTCGATGTTAACGGAAAAGTTTGTGTAACCGATTCTTTCGGGTGTTTTCTAATCCGCGAATGATGATGATCCTTTTGCCGGACTCGCTGCCGGCCGTTGGAAAGCTACCCCGTTTCGCGTTCAAAAATGAGTATCGTCCTGTATTATATCCGGCTTTCGGAGGGGGGGAGGGAGCGTGTGAGGGGAGGGAAAGAAAAAAAAGTTATTTAATGCCGATAAATTGGAATAATTCAATAATTCCCTAATCCATCAGGAAAATTTGAAAATGATTGGGTAACGTAACTCAAAATTTGTATGGAAAGCCAAAGCGCATATGCTTATACGGAGAAAACTGCGAGTCAGATGCGGAGAGGAAATCCGTTCTTGTGAAAATTAAAGACCTAAAATATATCGCATTATGCAGACCCCCATGTTTGAAAATGATATAAATATGCTTAAAAGGTAATTCGTAACCAATTTTTGATATTTCATAATGCTTCATAACTTGAGTGTAAAAGTGCGAGAAACGAATTCATTCAAATTTTTTTTGCGATATGTTTTTTTCCCGGCTCCATTCATATTTTGCCGTTCGTTAAAAACTACAGCGATTTTCAGCCGGAGCTCTGTAAGAATTTTCAGGCATCCGATTTCGGATCCGCGATCGTACCTCGTTTCAGGTTTTCGGCGAGATAATAGCCGTAAAATTTCGGTTTAGAGCGAGATGCATACGCGCTGCGGTTTCAGCGTTAATGCCAGTTGAAAATGTATACGCGGGAAACGAACGAGATGAAAAATTTGCCGAAGGAATCGGATTTTTTTTTTTCCGGACGGGACAAAGGGGGAAAGACAGGAAAAGCGGAAAAGTGAGAGAGAGAGAGAGAGAGAGAGAGAGAGAAAGAAATGGAATCGGGGAAGAAAGGATTTGGATTGACTGAACGTATATGGCTGCTGAATATTTTTCGGGAGGAAGAAATGCGAAGTTGTCGGCATTATTTTCCCTCAGCTCTGTTCGGCCAAAGTTTAGTGCTACAAATTAACCGGGAATACTGGATGGAGACGTATCAACCCCTCGTCACCGTTTCGTTACGTCCGCTGCTTTTGTCTGCCGTATTCAACCCCTGCCGTGGCATGCGGGTGGGTTACGAGCAAGGGAGGGAAGCAAAACTTTCATTTATCTCCCCCGTGATATGAAATCATCTTGGCCGAGACAAATGGATCTTGTAATAACGAAGGATCTCGGTTATTCTTCGCGTGTGCGTGTGTGCGTGCGCGTATGCGTATTAATAAACCGATGTCGCTTTTTCTTTTCCCGGATGCTGCTTCCACGACGGATTCGTTACTCCCAAGCGGAGGATAGATTTGGGAGTACAAAATCAAGCGGATAATTGGCGGGACACCTTCGTCCTTCTCCATATTCATGTTTTGGCACCTCCCCGAACTCCAAATTCATTTCGCAATCGTCTTTTTGAATTAACAAGTTGCTCCATTTCGGATTTGAATCTGGTAAAGAGAGAAAAAAGAACGTCGAGGGCCACGATTTCGGATTTTTAGCGTGTTTGTCCATCGCCGTGTGTTCTTTTCCTCCCCAAGCACCAAGCGCACACCCCTTTAGTCTCTCCCCCCCCCCCCGCCGAATATGATTCACTTAAAGTCGACAATGGATTTACACGAATTAGGCGTGGCCGCGGTTCACGTTTTGGATTTAGACTAATGAATAAAAATAATTTTATGTTAATTAAGGCTCGCTGAATCCATGTCATTTTCAGCTCTTCAAACTTTTCAACATTTTGCCGTGGACCGCGGGTTTTGCGTCGATTTATGAAAATAAAAATGAAGTACGAAGCTAAAAAGAAAAAATGAAAAAAAAGTCCCCTGCCTTAAAGTCAAGTGATGCATCTCGCACAAGGCGTATGGAAATCTGGCGTTTTAACGTTCTTATTAATGAATTTTATATGTCACGCCCATTGGGCGTTAATAATTAATAACTCTGAAATTCCAGTGACACGACAAATACGATTAACAATAAGGCAGCGTTGTTAAAAAATTGTTGCAATGTTGCATTTTCCCCATCTTGGTTATTCCCCGATAATGGTTCCTTCTATCGTAAACAAACATGTGATCGCGTTGACCTTGACCTAGACGTAATCACCCCCAAAAAACATAAACAAACATGTCTCCCTCATCCCGCATTCTTTTGACCGTTGCTGAGCCCAAAATGCTGATTCGTTCAACCCAGAAAAACGAAAATTTATATTTTCAGTGGGTAGTATAAAAGATATTATTTATCTATCTACCTATATATATATATATATATATTTGGGATTCAGTCTCGTTATTCACAAGAATACGACACCCAAATTTACGACCCGATTTCAAAAAGGATGAGTTACATTTTATTTTTGAATATTGATGTTCATTGTATGCAAACATTGCTTCATCTTATGTAATATTTCGTTAAACTTGCACAAGTTTAAAAATTAAACATAAATTCAGTCATTTTAAGGTAGAGATATATACGGTCTCATATAAAATCCTAAAACTTCTTTTGAAACGCCGAGATTTTCATGTATTATTTATTTTTCTCTCTCTCTCTCTCTCTCTCTCTGCATGTATATATTTTTTTTAATTATAAATTAATTGTTTTTATAATTTAAATTAAACATCTGCCGTCATTATGCTTTGCTTTTATATATCACATTTAAGTTGAATATTATTATTAACATTTTACCTCAAAATTTTTTTTCACACATATGCGAGTCAGGAAAGCTAAAAGGGCCGAGCATCCCCGATTTAAAATATCTAAATAATTAAACCGCTCACATTTCTTATATATTACAACTTGCACGCAGAAATTACGAAAAGGTTATTTATGTAAATTTTCCTTTTTTATACACGTAAAAGGTTATGGTCTAATTAAATAAGGGTTAATGTCGAAATGTGATTCATAATGATATTAAACCATCTGGGCGGAAACCAAAAACTTAGGGTCCCTAAACTCGAAATCGGGAAACTGAGATTATATCGCCTCGCTTTGCTTTTTTAACGTTAATTTCGAAAATATTAAATAAAACAAATAATTGATAACATTTGCTAATAGCAGGGAACGCCGTGTACGACATTAAATATTGCAGTTATGGAGCTTATTTTTTGCGAATTGCGATGCTCTCGAATGTGATCTTTTTGATACCTGGATGTTCCCGATGTGGCAAATGATTTACGTTTCGGCCTTTTGTTTTAGGAGATTGAATTTTTCTTTTACCGAATATTTCCTCCGGTTTTGGGAACCTTAGAAACTGCACTTATCTATTCGTGGCAGTCCACTTTGAAACCGATTACTTTTCCTCTCGTCGAGCGAATCTTTTCGCTCTCAAAAAGAAACTTTTGCTCACTTTTGTAATTCCCATCGATTTCGGAAGAGGAAATCGAGGGGGTAGGCCGTAAAAGTTTCTAATTCGTCTCTTTTAAAGTCATTTTAATATAATCGGAATATCGGATATAATAGGTTATTCATTTTGCTGATACTCCTACAGTTGTTTACCGTAGCGCGAAAGGTTTTCTTCGTCTTTTCCCAATTTTTCAAAAGCTTTTCCCTTTTTACCTTTTTGCTTGTTTTCCAGTTCAAAAAGGATCAAACAAAGGATCGCTGAAAAGAGGGAATGGGAGGGGGGCGGCGGCGGCGGGGTGGGAGTGCCGAAGAAAAAAATTGGAAATTTTCAACTTTTAATATCTTAACTTGGAAATGATTTAAAGTGTTCCTAACGCTGGGCCCAATTCAAGGTTTATATTTCAAACGAAATTGGTTTCGTTGTAATTTAAGGGCCCTTCACATTTTTCGCTTTTACCTTAAAAACGATTAATTTGGTTGTGGTTCCCTTAAATAACTTAATATTATTTTAAGAGAAATTTCGAAGGTCTTTTGCATCCTAATTTAGAAAGCCGAAAGAGGCTTGGAACAGTGTGGTGCTCACCCTCTTGACAGCATGATTTAGTGGATGGTACACTAATGTTAAATCATCGTTAATGGCGTGACTCGGTTATTGAGGTGTAGATGTATTTTACATTGAGGGCCATCAATTATGAAATTTCCAAAAATCCGTACTTTTTATTAATGAGAAATCATTCTGTATTATTCCTGTGCCCAGTGCCGTATAACTTTACGCAAATGCAATTAAAAATAATAATAATAACGCGTTCAAGAGCACATAGATTGCCGGTTGAGTTAAAAAAAAAATATTGACATATTAATTCTATTGTTCATGAAATGCGGTATAATGTGTTTTTGTTCTGAATAACTTTAGATTTAAATAAATAAAAATTACGTTCAGCCTTATTCAAAACAATTATTTTTCATTTATAAGCGAAACTAAATGAAGCTTAATTTGGAAAATTTTCGGAACGTAACATCAACTTATTTGACACCAAGTTATTACAGTTTTATTTGATGAAAAAAAAAAATTTGTAGTATTTTTTTATATGCTACAACAAAATGTTCTTTCAATAACAATTTCAATAAGTAACGACAACAATATATATTTCAGTATATACATATGCGTTTCAAACAATTCAATAAAATAACAATAACAAAATAACTTTCAGTAACAAAAAGTTCCATTACATAGTAACAATAAGTCGAGATTTCGTAAATTTAAATTAGATAAATCCTTTGTGGATAATAGTCGAAAATTAATTATACGTTACAGTCAAGAAATGTAATGGATTGGAAAATCGATCATTTAATGCACGAGGCTTTGGTTCCGAAATTATGACATTGCCACAGTGGAAAAAAAATACGCGATATTTGTAGATAATTTTAAAAAAAAATAATTTTTTTTAATGGTACAAACTACATTATAAGAAAATGATGGGAACAGATACAGAAGCGAAAGAAGTTTTCGAAGTCATTCATTTAATCATATAAATACCGTAAATTTACATTTAAGTATTGAAAGTTTGAATAGGTTATGTATATGTACCGTAAATATTAGAGAAAAATTCATATTATAGTTTGTCGCAAACATAAGATATAAATGCAAGTATGAATAGCTCGCATACACATATTAATGCTTAATTACAAAAGTTGTTTATCCTTCGTTAACAATGCGATCTGCTGATACATCTCGCTTAATTATACATGTAGCTACAATATCGACAAATCTGATTTTTTTTTTTTTTCGTGTATATTTTACGCTATTGAATGCCTTTTGACGAATACATTTTACGTTTTTGTTGAGAAAGGAAATTATTTCAGAATGGATAAATTCGGAGAACAGTACTTCTTATCATTTAGTATATGAAAAGATATAAAGGTAATTCCATTATTTGTATAAAAATTTACCCAATTCCCAGGCAGATCCAGCAGTAATTTTTATGTAAAGGTGAGGGTCACGTTTTACATATGTACGGTTGATATTTTAAAATTTTTATTTTACCGGTTTTATGCAAGTATTCCGATATGATGGTCGAAATATTTGTACATAGGCGGGTACGAATGTAATAACGGAAAAGATGATCAGTTGCTTTTCTTAGGAAAGATTTTTGAAATTTTTCAACGTATCTCGTTTAATTGATAAAAATAATGATTTATATTACTTTTTGCGGTTAGATATTAGTGAGGATATGGTCGGTGCATTTTTCGAATTTCATTTGGATACGTGATTTTCATAGGTTTCGGTAGAATGAGGGGGTACCGCAGGAGAAAAAAAAATAAATAAAGATTAAGTTTTTTGAAGAAGAAAATGGGATGTACATAATAATAATAATAATAATAATAATGCTTTTTCCTCCAGCCGATAGGCACTGGAAGGAATAAAGATTTTTCACATAAAAAGATTCCTTTTCAAAAGTCGTTTTTCTTTTAATTTTTTTACAAATATTTTTTTCCCTGCAAAATGATACAAAAATCGCAAATAATTTATATTACCCTCCTTTTGCCGCGGTTCTTGTTCCAGAGCTTTCGCGTTGGCAAGCAAAATTATTAATTTCAACCGTTTTCCATTTGATTTATAACTCCTTTCACAGCTCTTTCCATATTAACGATTGTTTATTGCTGAGAGCAATAAGCTGGAAGTGACTGATTGCTGGAAACAAAGAGATTCCAATTTTCGAATCAGCGAATTTCGCTCTTTTTAATTAGAACTCGAAATTCTTCCAGTCTTTCCTCATTCGCTTTCCCACTGGAGACCGTTTCCGGTGCTCCCGCCGGAATAAACAACGCTGCGGACGCCTCACCGCCGGCGGAGCGTTTCGTCCGGGAATGCAACGCTTCACGAGTGCTTCGCGGGTGGGTGGTGGGTAACTCCTTAAAGCTCGGGCAAACATTCCACCCCCGAGTGGCGACCACCACTGCCGGCTTCGTTGCCTCCTCGGTCTCGCGGAATTACGGAGCTTTGCATCCGTCTTAAATTATTAAGCTCCCTAAATCGCCTTCGCGTTTTCAAGCGGAGCGGGTCTTGCTGATCGCTGGTGGCAGCAGCGGATCCTTTTGTTTGTTCGCCTCCGATTTTCAATTACCCCGCGATCGGTTTTGCGAGACATTTTCTTTTTGCATAGTGAGGGAAGAGTCGCTTTCAACAGGAGGCAGTTTCGTCGTGCGCCGAGAGCGGGGCTTCGCCCCCTTTCCGCGGACGAAAACGGGTCCCCCGATCCTTTTCGTGACAAATTCCATTTCGTTTGGACGGGGCCCAACGTATTTAATTTCAGTTTGATTAATGGCCCCGACGGGGCTCTTGCTATTAGGTTATGTTAGCAAATTGTCTTAAACGTTTAGATCTCGCGGCGACGTTAAATTCCGTCTGCATCCTCTGGGGCAATTTTTTCCTCTCCCGAACCGATGTAAATGCACTCCAACTGCCGCGCACGGGGGGTTTTTCCTGACAAATTGCACCTTTTGCTGCGTTTTTCACGCGGGCTGGAAAATCTCTTTGCTTGACGAGCGAGACGAACCTGTACAAAAAAAAAGAAAAATTTTTTTTGCTTTTCGTTTCAAATTCATGTTTAAAACCGAAAGTTTCCAAAAATCAAGAAAAGGCGAAGAAGAAAATCTTAACGTTAAATAAAGTAACGGGCTGGAAATTAATTTTTTCAAGACAAAAACAATTGCGGTTGCTTTTTAATATTTTAAATATAATTCAGGTAAAAAGAAAAAAAAATAGGATCAGCATTTCGTGATAAATTGAGAAATATTTTTTTCAACTGCTTATTTCATCCAATTAAACTTCCCTTACCCTGCTTCGTTTATAAGGGTGAGAATTTAATTGAATCGAGTCCAATTAACCGGAGAAACGATGGCGAGACAAGGGTTGAAGCTAACAAGCGTCTCTGCATTTATTGTCATTCAAAAAAAAAAAAAAATTATTCTCCGACATTTAACTTCCCTTATCCGTATTGTAACCCCAGCCACAATTAGTTTCATAGGTATTCGACAGGAATTCATAGAGTAAGTAATATACAAAAATATTTTCGCCTTAGTAATGTTCGTATTGTTTGATTTATGGAAGTGTGGAATGTAATATAAATTTTTTCGTCGTGAAGAGGAGTTGCATTATTATTATGACTATTATTATTATTTTATTTTATTTTAAACATTGCAAAAGAGGGAAACTTATAAAAGCACATATTTCTATTGGCAAGTTATGTGTGCTTAAAAAATATGCAATATATCGACCCGATGATATGTCCATTGTTATCGCCTTACAAAATAATATCAGCTGTTAAACATCGGTTAACAGTTATTGGAGAGGTCCTTATGAAACTAATAAAAATCTATATTAATTAACTTCGGTTATAAGTTTAGAGTTTGCCTCTAAAATAAGTTTAGAGAGAAAAAAAAAATTTTTTTTTTTTCATCAAAAGTTTATGTAAAAGAGGTTTTGCATGTACGGCTAATGAAAAATGTGCGGCGGTTTTCTTTTGCTTTTCTTTTTTTTAAAAATTAGTTAACGTTATATTTTTAGAGAACTTAATTCATTTACACTTAAGCAAAAGGGACGATGCATCACATCGAGTACGGCGTTAATTATTGCGCATTTAGCGCGGAATTTCGTTTCGTCTCAATGAAAATTCCGGCACCAGTCGAAAATCGGGCGTGCAAAAGGAGGAGCGCTGAAGGAAAAGGGGCATTTTCCACGTGGAAATTTTCCGCGATTCAATCTTCGAATCCACATACCGAAGGAATGATTAAGAAAGTTGAAAGGAAAAAAAGAAACCCCCCTCCCCCGGGGGAGGGAACGGCAAAAACAAAAACGGAAAAAAGGGAAAATTATAAATTAGGGGCGGAAGGAAGGGAAGACAAACGGAGAGAGCAGTTTTTACATATTTTAGGAGACACAATCAAAGTTAAATGGGAGCACTCACGCGAAATACACGACCATATTGGAAAAGCAATTCAAACGAGCTTATAAATAGAATGTAATGCCATTGAAATATAAATAGTGATAAGGCTTCGCGTGATGGGATGAGTTTTTCTGTATTGTTGAACGGAATCGAAGCGTGGACACCGTCGCAAGAAGGAGGAGTGCGAGCCGCAGGACGGTAAAAATATCCCGAATCTCTCTCGTTAAAAATGCCTCGTCTTTTAACGCCCGTCCGCACGTTCGAAATGCGGGTCGCATCGTCCCGGGTTTCGGTTCCATCGGCCGGGGGGGGGGCGCAGGCAGGCCGAAATTTCCAAAGGGACGATGCACCGACGCAAAAATAAGTACCGAAAAAGGCGGTTAACGGCGCGGGCATTCCGCTGCTGGAAAAACGCGATCGCTTTCCCGGGTCCGATAACAAGTTGAAGATCGCGGATCGCAATAAAAAGGGAAATTGAACGGTCAGCGAAGGAGCGCAACTGCCGCAGCAGGCGTCGGAACTGCGTCCTCGCGACAGAGTTATGGTCTCGGGATCGCGCGGAGCCGATGCCGCTTACTTAGCTAACCGTGATTTTCGGTTTTGACAGAATAAAATTATTCATTTCGGCCCCATCCCCGCTTCCTGACGCCGTTCACAATGCAAAAATATTTTAATATTGCCTAACAAGTTTTCGCAGGCGGCTCTGAAACATTTAACATTTTTGTCCCGGGGATGTCAACAATGGGAAATGGAGACGGTTTTGCCTCCCCCACGGTATCCGAGATGCACAAAATTGATGCTCTTAATTAATTATATTACGAGATATTGAACATATCGTTTAACGGAATGAATTATGCCCTTTATAAAATAACTTTCTGAGAGAGAAGAATTTATTCACCCGAAAGTAGCTTAGAGTGAGGGAAAATATTTGGAGCGAATGGAGTTTTGCTGAAATTAGGATTCTTTTCAGGGTTTTCCTAGTGAAAAAGACCGGAAAATGATGAGGGGTTAAAGACAATAACATGGAAGTTCCTACAGTTTTGAAGCTGTTCCCGGTGCAGTACATAATTTTACTCACTGTCTCGAGCAGAGGGAAAGTAGGAGAGGGTGGTGGAAAGCGATTCGGGATGAAAGGATGAAAAGGGAAGGAAACTGGAAGGAGGAGAATGGGATGCTGGGAAAGAGACGGCAGAGTAAGGCTTCGGTATTTAGTTAGTTACTCATTTTCTACGGGACTGGTTTTAATTGCCAGCCTTTAGCGAGCTGTAGGATGAAAAAAAAGGGAGGGGGTGAGGTTGGCGGGGGTGGAAAAGAAAGAAAAGGAACGAGGGAAAGGTTTCTCACATTTATTTATTTATCCTGCATCTCGTATCGAAAATATTTGCAGCAACTGGAACTTGATTGTTCGATCGTTTTTTTTTTTTTTTTTTTTTCTGGGCGAAATCCTCGCCGACCATTCCGACAGCGAAACCGGGCGCGGGAAAGCGCTCCAGATCCGTTTCTGCTGAAAAGGAAAAAGTTTTCCTATCCGCACAGCATTAAATTACCGGTCACCTCATCAGGGATCCGATTCCTGTTTTTTTAACGCGGATTTTTAACTAGATTTTGATGATCGAGTGCCACAAATAAAAAGGCGATCGCATTAAATTAATTGCGAAATTTAAAGTCGAAGACAATAAAATATTCATTGAATCATTTAGATTTAATCACGTATGTAATAAAAGAAAAAATTTCTTGTTTTTTTTCATGCACCGGAGTCATTTTATCTAAGAAATATGTTGAAAATCTAGTCTCTGGAAGTAAAACAATGTTATATTTTATATCTGTTGCATTTATTATGTGCGCTAAGTTAGAAATATCGATTTACGGCGTCATACATGTTTTTAATATATCCATTTCATATTTATGTGTATAAATTAGAAAGATAAATTTTCTAAGGGAGGATGTCTTTTTAATAGCTATACCATTTGTTGTGCGACGATAATTCTTTTGCATAAAAGAGAGTCCGGAGTATAAGCTTCTTGAGGGGAAACTTTATATATATATATATATATTTTTATTTCTTTTCTCCAAAAGCCGAATTTTTCTTCATTTGATTTTCTCTCTAACTGGAAAGCAGAAATTCATTTTGCCTTCCCGTCTTTTGCAAACAGAATCGAAAAAAAGGAAATTTTTCTCCGGGAATTCCACACGTTTTTTTTTCTTCTTTTTTAAAGCCGAGCATAGAAAAACACGGGGAGGAATCTAAATGCACATATCTCGGGATTATTCCTTCCATATCACATCCAAACTGGAGAAGAAAAAAGAAATGAAACAATATTTTGGGGAATGAAATTTTCCTTTTTTTTTTTTTTCCCCTTTTCCGAACAAGGGAATTTCGCTATTACTTTTCCGGATGTGAAGGGTGGAAGAATTTGGTAAATACCAACAGCATTGCTTTCTTCATCCCCCGTCTATCAAACCCGGGAAGCATCCGAGCGGACAGGTTATAAACTATCGATTTGAATAATTTGCTCCTGGGAATCGATAAAATCGATTCTGCTTTTTCCGATATATATATATATATGTATGTATATTTCCGCATTTTCGAATTATATAATTTTATAATTTAATATGCTTGAAAAACGGGAAGAAAAAAGAAGACTCGGTTAAACCAAAATTTGTTGAAATTCAGTATTTTTTTTTTCTTTTTTTCGTTACTGAAGTGAAAGAGAATCCGGGGGTTTCTACCCCTGCACGTTGCATGAAGTCTGTGGCCTTTGTTAAGGGGATCATAGACGTCAAACTTTTGACATTATTACGGGGAGCCATTTTGTGAGTTCGATTTTTTTTGCTTTTTCCTTTTCTTTTCGCCGGGGCATCAGAATGCCTTTTTCTTGGGGGGCATTTCGAGATATGAAAGAGAAAGAAAAATTTCAGTTTTTTTTTTTTTCGTTCAACTGTTAAGGGAGGAACGGGGTACGAAACGTCTTCCGAAGCTATCCCATTATTTTGAATAATTTATTATTTAATAGCGCGGGGGGGGACGGAAGGAAGGGGTGGAAAATCGTCAAGCGAACACGGATGGGGTTTTTAATGCGGCAAAAAAAAAAAAAAAGCGGCAAATAAACTTTGGAATTTTTTAAATATTCAAACGATGCGCAACCACGTAATTCATATAATTAAATCGTTTTAAGCCGCCGTCCCCTCGGCCCTACGTCAGTTTTTCCAGCGATTTTTCCTAATGGTATACAGATAACGAACAATCGGAAAACCCTTCCTTTCCTCCCTCAACCGAGCGCTTCTACCCTTAGCAAACGGTTCCTTACCCTCCCGAAGCAATCCACCGCGGCGATTAGCGTTAAATTCTTATGGGAAATTAAAAATTGAAAAGACAGAGAAACGGAAAAAAAAAAATTTAAACCCATTTCCACCCCCGTCATCCCCCTCGGGCTTGTGTTCGATTGCATAAACTTGTTATAATCCCAATGCTAAATGGAGATGAGAAAAAAAAAAAGTTTTTGGAGGGTAAAAGAAAATAATTAAATGTCGCATCAGTGATCCATATCTCTTTTAAGGCTGGGGACGGGGTTTAAGGATGGGGCTTCTTCCCTCCCCCCCTTGGGTCGGATAAACGTGGAAGCAGAACATAATAAAGGCAGGGGTCGGGGAAGAAATTCCATATTTTTCCAGTCTGTCCGTCAAAAGCGTTTTCCTGTGAAACCATAGGTGACGTGTATCCTGTTTTCTTTTATTTTTTCCCCCGCCCCCTTCGAAGGTCGGCCGAACTTGTTCGATATCGAATGACTTCCTTCTCTGCGAGGGCGGATTCGTACAATGCCTTCGGGAATGCACTCAAAAATATATATATATATATATATTTTCTTTAACGGCAGTACTGAATGATATATTGGTTTATAATTAACTCAATTCATCTTTCTTTCTTCTTCTTTACTTTTTTTTTTTTTTTTTTTTTATTTAAATTTTAATGAGTCCATAAATCTTAATTTATTGCATCTTCTCTTGTCTAGTAAAAAATTCCGTTAGAATCCGCACCAACTAGAGCTGTAATGGATTTATCAACCTGTCCCGATGCTTGGCCGGATGCCCTAAAATCCGCCGTCCTGGCAGCAGAAGAAAAGCAGCAGCGTTTATTGCTTTTAACCGCGTAAAATATTTTCCCCGTTTAATTGTCTGTTACAAACGTTTCTTTCGCTTTTAAAACCGAGAGCTGACTCTTCAGAAAGGCATCGATTAAACTAAATACATTGCAATTTATGATGCGTAATGCAGTTTTGGTGTTTTTTTTAGCGCGGTTTTGGTTTGACTTGAAAACCACTTGCGACATTTGCAATTGTCGCCAACCGAAGAACTCGTAATATAGGTGTAATTTGTCTCTCAGGTTATGTGAAATTTGCACGGGGTGAGTTTGCATGCCAAAGCATCATCGTTGCAAACGCGCGGGTTATTGTGATCAAACACATGTATTTGTATTTTTTGGGGGTGCGAAGGTTTTTTCTTTTTTTTTTCCGCTTCAAAATGTTCCGCAGGAGAAATTGTCTAATTTTCGGTTTTAAGTTAAAATAATTTCCAAAAGGAAAAGTATGAAAATTGTAAAATTTTCCACCTTGAGCTCCTCGATATTAATTCATTGAGTTTCCCGTATATATTTCCACCGGGAATTTTTCCACCCCCTCCTCCCCATCTTCACCCTTCTCCCCTCCGCGCGCCCAAGCTAGCCCTCGTTTCGTCGGTTGTAACGCTCCGCCGTGAAATCTCGGATTTTTCCCTTCTCGCAGCGCTTAAAAGGAAAACCTGGAAGCGGCCGGTCTTCCCGTCATTTTATTTTATTTCATTTTGCTTCCCAAATCCCTTTCAGTTCGCTTTAAGCGATAAAATAAATATGTTAAAATTAAGTGAATGGACAGATTAGCGCAGATTAATATTAATGATGTTCCTTCTCCCTTTTTCCGCTTAAAGAGAACGCCCAGCGTTCGCCGCGAGTTTCATATGTCAGAGTTAATCGGTTACGATGACGAACGCTTTCCATAATTTGGGAGTCCCTTCCGCCATCCGAACGGGATCGGGATGATTCCGTTGATAGATGCGAGGACCGCGCTAACCCGTGATCGCGTTATTTCGGGGCCTTATTTCTTGTCCGTTTCGATCCCGGATTTTCATCACGCCGCGGTGACGGTTTCCTTTCGATTTGAAAAAGAAGCGGAAATGAAAAAACAAAACGTGCGCCCCTCCCCCCCCCCGAAAACATGCGTTCCTTTTGAAAGGGTGGCGTCCCAGGGGTTGAATAAGTGCCGACGTCGTGGAAAAATCCTAATTCATCCATTTTCAAATGGGGAGGGGAGGGGGTGGAAGGAACAAAACTCCATAAACGTTAGATTAAATAGAAGGCTCGTAAAATGGTAACGGGAGGAAAAAAAGACCACTTAACATAAAAATCGGGATTATTTTAACTGAATTTGCTTCCTTTTTATTTTTTCCTTTTTTGACGATTGAAACGCTTTTAAAACGCACGATACTAAACGATGTTTATAATTGTTAGTATTAACCGATAATTTATTCAGGGGATCTACAGGTGGTTGGTCGGTGATGGTTTTGTGCCCGACCAGTGCTGTTTTCTGGGTCTTGCCGATCACCGGCCCGGATTCCTTCCCGTTGGGGTGCATTCAGCAGTCGCTTGTACGTGACATCTCCCCCCCCCCACCGCGGAAAGCACCCTCGTCCCGGCCCTTCTTCGTGCCATCCGAATTTTTCCGGGGAACATCTCCGTTGTGAATTAATTGCCGCGGCAGCAAGGGTGGCCGCGGGCACAGAGACGCTAATTCGTAACCTCAGAAAGTGGAGGTCCGGGGCGATGCCCCCTCGGTCTCCCGTGCGCGAGAGCAGCGGCGTTTAATGGCGTTTTTATTTTATTCGAATTTTATTTTCGAATGCGCAATAAAATTCGGATGAAAATGTCTCAATTTTCTCCCCGCTCTGTTGCTACTTAATCGTATCGTTTTGGTCCCCCGCGGGCCCCCGTTCAATATGACAGATGCGGAATACGTTCCAGATCCTCGCGAACAGTGTGTCGTTGCGCAATTCGGGGGTGGGTTCTCTCCGCGAACCCTTCTTTCCCCATCCCCCCCGAATGCGAGCCCCCTTCGACGGGCCTTCGGTCGCCGGTCCCTTCCCACGGTTTTCGAAAAGCACCCCTCCCTCCCCCCCCGTTTCGAAAATCCTCTGCGGGCAACCGGAACCCCTGCAGAAGGACCCTGTTTCGGAAACTTTCTGACTACGGCACTTCACCGTTGAGAGCCTCAACTGAATGATAATTACACACATTTCCTCGCAACTATAAAACAGTTTATTTTTAACGTTTTTATGTGCCATTTGCGGTTTCAGCACTTCGAGAACATTCGAATCGAAACATGGCTAAAAATTGACTCATTTAGGATCCGACACCGTGTTAAGCTTACGCGAAATTCCCTTTTTTTTTTCCTCTTCCTCCCTTCTTTCGTCCTCGGTTTTATTGTAAAATCGATACAATTTTCCCCTCCCCGGGACTTCAACCCCCTGCGCCACTTGTTCGGACTTTGGAGAAATATCGGAGGCCGGGGGTTGATGGGGCGAATTCTTATCCGCCGACTTCGTATTTAAGAGTGTTTACTACATTTTCCAAATCATAAAAGATCGTTTTTCTTAGTCGCATTTTTTTTTTTCCTTCCTCTTTTTCTTATCCTTTGAATTTTTGCTTTCAAGCTGCGGATTCCTTTTATTGTTGTTACTATTATTATTTTTTTTTTTTTTCGAAAAACCCAAAAGGCTTTTTGATACGGTCGGGAAAAACCCGTCGGTACCCGCCTGGAAATTCCCGAACTGACATTTTCCGAACGGAAAATGCCTCGGTTAAGAACACGACTTGGCAGAGCCGAAATCCTCCCCCAAAAAGGGGGGGGGGTCTCGCGGCATTTTAGCGCCGAAATTCCTCCCCCGGTCCCGATTCCGGCCCGGGATGGATTTTTACTCCCTTTGCTGCGTCCCGGAGTTGTTAAAATCCCGGCGAGCGTCGTCCACTCCCTTTTCCTTTCCTTTTCTTCTTCCTTTTCCTCTTCCCTTTATTGGTTTATTAAATATAAAAAAGCGCCTCATGATGAAGGATGTGACGGATAATAGGCGTTATCTCAAAAATATGACAGGGAGAAAAATATAGTTGCGAGCGAAAAAGCTTTTCAGTAACTGAAAAATTGTTTTCGCGAAAAACCGAGCGAATCAGATAAATTGATGGGATGAATAGGAAGGCAACTTTGAAAAAAGGAGAAAAAGTTGCTGAATGAGCTTTTAAAGCTTATAACCGGGGCGATGCATGGAAAATTCTTTGGGGGGAAGGAAAAGGTAAATCGCGGTCAACGTCTAATAGATTGCAGTAGGATTTTATTTTATTTTATTTTTATCTTTCTGTGGAAAAGAAAGGAAAATTTCAAAAGAATGATTTTCGGTCGCAAAACCTTTTGGTATTTAACAAATTAAACGGGAGCTCGCAGCAAAAACCGAAATTTTTCCTTCCCTTTTCCCCATAAACCCGGTCCGAAGGTACGGTTTCGGCACGTTACCTTTTGGGTCAGCCAAAGCCTTCGAGATGTGCCTTTTTCCGGATCGCCATAAGGGTGGCGTTTGTCCGAGTAAATTAACCACTGGTTCTCGATCGTTTTCACCGTTCGCTCCGGCTTAATTTTTTCCAAATCCCCTCATCCCCCTTCCCCCCCCTCCCCGGTACTTCATTTGGGATCTTCGAAACTTTCGTCAACAGCAATTCACCCCCTTGTAGTAACGCAATACGTACGAGAATCATCCCCCGATCGTCGAATTTTTCAAACGAACCGACTTTTTAAAAGCAGCGAAAAGAGGGGGAAAAAAAGGGAATAATTTTTTTTTTTATTTTCCTTTCCGGAATTCCAATCTGGATTTTTTGGACTTTTCCGGAGCTTCGAGATTTTTTCCTCGTTCTCCTAGGAAAACTTTTTTTTTTTTTTTTTTTTCAAATTTGATCTTTGAGCTTTCACTTCTCATATCCCGGAGAAGGGCGGAGAGGTCGGGATCTTTATAATTCCAGGCCGATGAAGAAGAAGGCAACTTTTTTCCCTTTTTTTTGCCGCACCCCTCCACCTCTCCTTTTGCCCCTTCCCCTCCCC
>JAOWBB010006763.1:0-96890 GCA_028565995.1 Ricinus marginatus
CAGATATATATTTATATGTATATTAATTATGGACTTTCCCACGAAAAATATTTAATCTTTTAACTATCTGTTTTTAAGGATAACTTTCAATTATATATAATATATATTTTACATATATTATATACTATTATATAATTATATATTTATTTTTATTTTTTTACTTATACTAAGAATATTTAAAAATTATTTACTATTGCTTCCCTTTAGTTCTAGAGTTTTCAAGATTTCTGTCGCATAATGTTACTTTATCCAAAAATTAAGGCAGTCCAATCATTAATAACCACTTCAAACAAATGAACCGCAATATTTTATCTTTTTCCATTCATAAACTTCAAAAAAATAGTTATCTCCTAATACAAAATAAATAATTTCACAAAAAATTTTACGTCTATTTCGGTTCATTTTTGAACTAGCACGTTGTGCCTTGACTATTAATTAGTAAAATTTTATTTAAATTATTAATAAATCAGTGGTCTACTTTCTTAATTAATAGCCTTGATTAACTCAGCTGAATTAAGCGAAAATTTTGTAGCATAACGTGCAAGGAGTTTTTGCTCTTCGGATGATTTCTTTTGTCAACCGCATTTATGCTAAATAATGTCTGATTCTCATTAATGGCAAAAATATGTTTCTAGCCTATATCTATTTTCATTTTCATTTTGTAAGAGTATATTGTTTTAGCATTAACAATTAAGCAAATAAGCCACAAAATTTTAAGAAATGAGAGTCTATTTAAGAAAATGAAAGAAAAAATATATTTCCTACAATGTTTTTTCTGTGAGAAAATTAATATGTAGATCTTATAAAATGAACAATTACTGTTTGCTGCTTTTTAAATTAATAAAAATGGCAAAGCTTTTTCAATTAAATTCTTTTACTTATAGTTGCGTAAATAGTAAGAAATGGACTTTTCTTTCTTTAAATTTTAAAAAAAGAAAAGATTCCTGTGTGAAAAATATTCTCAAACCGGAAAAAAATTTATTTATGTGTGAACTCTAATAATTGATTTCTTTTTTATTCCTGCTTCCTTTTTTAAACTGATGCTATTGTAGATCCATTATTTTTAATTAAATTTCCTAAATCTGGCGCATTGACTGAAAAATCACATAAAACATTCAGTATATGAATGAATCCTCTTTTACCCTAGAAACGAAGTTAAAAAATGATAATAATATGATGGCATAAATCCGATCTGCAAGTCAATATTAAAATTCGCGGAAACTTCGTTATTTTTTTTTCCGGCGTTCTTAGTCCGGTCGATAAATCGGTAATTTTGGTATGAATTCTATTAAAAGAACCTGTAAAAAAAAAAAAAGTAAAAGAGATTCATTATAGAGCATTGTCATTTAATGTTTTTCTCACTGGTTATGAATTCCTCATAGATCAATTGAAAAAATTATTAACAGAAACTGATTTACGTGTTTTAAAAATAATCGGCATTTATTAATGAGATAAATTTAACCGCTTCAAGAGAAAGAATAACAGTTATAACACACTCATTAAGATTTGATTTTTTTCTGTTTATGCAAAATCATGCAGGTAATTTAAAAAAAGAATAAATTTTCTTCTGCTGTAATTAATAATAGGAAATAATTTGGATAACACAAAGGAAAAAGAAACAGAAATAATTACATATTCCATCATTGAGGATGAATCACATCTTTGTTTTGCCAGTCTCCAGTGTAATCCTAATTTATGATATAAATGGTTATTTTCCCACTCTAATAACTTGTCTAATGAATGCTGAGTCTGGAATTCAAAATTAACATAAATACAGCATCATTATATTGAATGTAAATCGATAACTGTTAGCATCTTATGTACACTTACTCTTTTACTAAGACAAATAACAGGCCACAGAGAGCACCCAAGTGTGCAGCAACAGCAAACACATCCACAAAATAACCATTTAACATTAACTGGAAGTGTCTTTTTTAGGACACTGTTAACTCTCATTACTGTTGCCTGAAATTCTTCTGGTGCAACCCTAGATACTAAACCAGAAGGAAATTCTGTATCAAATCTATTACTGAGTCCAAATCTAAAATAAAATTTTACAATGATTATTCATTAGAACTGAAATTTTAATTTCATAATATTATTTTTAAGATTATTTGTAAAAATTATTGAGAAATGAATATTAAAATAAAATTTAAAGTAAATTCAGTGAAAAAGATTATATTTTAATTTGAAAAATTTAAAATGCTTGTGTTTTAATGTATTTTTTGATTTAATTTATGCAGACAAATAACACTCAAACTAGATACAGTTCAGTGAGTTAACTGCCATTGTAAACCTGGTTAATGATTACATATGAAATATTATTACATCTATAGTTGTGATGGGAAATCAATTCTTTTTAATGGAAATAAAACAATAATGGTTTGTTGACTCTTGCTCATTTAATGAATAATAGTCATTTATATTACATTATACTCAAAAGAAAAAACTCAATTTTGATTTAAAGAACATTTAAGTTTATCATAAATTACTAAATTGTGAAGGATTTCAAGAATTTTAAAAAATTAAAGATTTGAACTAATAGATTTTTGCAACGAAACAATCATTTAAATTAATATTAAAACTGCTAAAAAATTTATTAAAAAAAAATGCGAATCACTAACTAATCTCAATACCGAGATGGTGTAACGAAATAGATTACAAAATTGTCTTCACGTTCTTTATAAGTCCTTTGTCATTTTATCCTTCAAATTATAAACACTTAAATCGTCCTCATGCAAAAACTGGCAGTAGTTCAAACTTTGCAAACTTACACGGTCATGTTTCCAGCTCCTCTCACGACAACAGGATCTGGTACCATTTTGACATATGGGTCATCCAGTGGCTCATCGTTTTCTTCCTCTTCTTCGTATATAGCATCGAAATCGGCCATATTTCTATTCTATTTCAAAACAGAACCACAGACAAAGAGATTAAAGATTCCCTTTGTCTTCTGACACGAAAATTGAAGGTTTAGAAATTATTTCGTAGCATTTGAAATTTTCACTTTTAAATGAATTCCTTGCCGTGGACATCCGAATGGTCTGGTTTCCAAATAAAATGTCGTTTGAGAACTATGTTCAAGTCCCAGCCGCGGGTAAATTTCTTCTTTCAACCTCCAAAACTTTTTGTACATAAATCAGATTACCGCTTTATGTAAAATTCATTAAATTTAACTGTTTTTTCACTCTTGTACTACAAAGTTATGATAAAAACAGTTTACATTTAATGCCACTGATTAAGATTATTTTAACATTCGTTAGAAATTTGATGGCTAAAATTTGCATTCGTGCATATCATTGTCTTTCGGAAAATTAAAAATTTTATTCCAATTTTACAACATTTTGACAAGAATTAATTCCATTTCTGAATAACACATCATCTAATTTAAAATGTCAGTGATGCATTCTTACTTAACACGAATTATGCCACTTTCCAAACTGACAAGGTAAAATTCCATACCTAATTACAAAAAAAATTCTTACTATCCATATTGAAAGTTTTCTAGCTAAGAAACTGGAGTGTGAAACTGAACTAGAAAATACAAGTTTTGAAGAAAATGAAAACGGACTTAAAGATCACAACATGAAATTGTTTTTCACTGAATACAGAAAACATATTCTGCAGTGATATAGGTATATAAAATTGATAAGGGAAATAAGAAGTATTACTGATTAGGTATTTAAATTTTAAGAAATTCCATAAATTGATCTTCTAAACATTAATTGCCTTTCCCTTAACCAATTTTCCTTTACAAAAGGAAACTTACTTTTGATTTGCAAATAAGAAACTAACTTAAAATTAAAAAATGTCAGTCATATAATTTGCTCCCCAAGCCAATATTAACTAAAGTCAATACATTAATGAGTTGTCATTTGCCAAAATCCCTGTAACTGTTTACAAAGTTCTTCAATTTCTTCAACATGCCATGTTTCATTGTGTTTATCTATAAAAAAAAAAATGCAAATTCTCAAACTGCTAACCATGCAAATGACTGAATCTCCTGTTTAACATTTTCATTGTCCAGTATATTTGATTCAATTCCAGATTTAATTTGATCATCCTTATTGGGAATCTCTGTAACCATTTTTGGTCAGTTTTTTTCTGACAGGATTGAATGATAATCTTTGTTTCTCCAATTCAAGACAATTTCATGTTTGAAAAATCATTTCAGTTGGATCCACTAAAAGATGGAGGAATCTCATTTTTACACAATCACTTTGTGTAAATGATATTTTTAATATCATGGATAAACATTATTAAAACAAAAAAAAAACCATTTTTTGATATGAATGCTGTGTACTTATTAATCTAGCATGAAATCATGGAAAATGATGTCTTTATATTTTTAATTCTAAATCAGATGCAGTAAGTACTTTCTTTAATGTCTCAACATGTTTGTCAGATATTTACTTTGTTTTTAAATCACTTTGTAAGTTTACAACACATAAACTTAACTGCTGATAGCTGCCTATTAAACCACTTTGATTTGCTTTCTTTGAATCTCTTTTAACATATAAAAATTAGGAAATTCACTTATGACTTTTATTTCAACTATCATATTGTTTATACTAAGCAATTTTAAGTGTCCAATAATTATCCACTTAATGCATACTTAATAAAATCATATTTTAGAAGATCAATCATGCTATCATAAAATTAACATAATTAACTGATTGGCTTTAAATTTACCTTTTCTATCAGATTCTACAGAAATATTTCTGAGGCCATTTTAATATAAAGTACTTTTAATTATACATACTTATAAATATTTTATGCATTAGAAATATTACATGGCTTTTCAAGTAAATGAACAAATTCAGCTTATAATAAATTGATTTAATGCTATAGAGTTCTTTAAAATTCTAACTAATGAACTTTAAGTTAATTAATGTAATAATTAGTTGATTTCAGATCTGTATAGAAAGCCATAAACCAAAAACTCTTGCACTGAATTTCTTCTCTGGCGCAGTTCCATTAATTAGTTTTCACGTACTGCATTCCAAATAAGCATCAGTCTATAATTCGGTGTAACGAACAATGATTCTAGAAATTCGTTATGGCAATTCCTCAAATTAACAACACTTTGTTGTTTAGTCCAACTGTAAAAACTTTATTTTGCAATGTCTTAGAATTGGTTCTTAACAGTTTCCAGCATTTGAAAACCATCCTGAGTTTTGCGACTCATATAAAATATATCGGATATTTTATCGAGCAACTTTAAATTTTTTCGTTGCGAACAATAATTCCGAATTTAACTTGAGTCTACTATCCAAGGCATCATTAGAATATTTCGAATATTCTAAAAACAGTTAAAATTTAACAATAACAAATAACTCTAACTCCCTGGCACAGCTAACATTGCAGTCGAAGTCTGTCAAATAATTATTTCGTGTCATTAGATTATTACATCTGCGACGCAAATCATGATAAACACTTTTATTTTTAAATTTTCCAGCAATTATTGTTAACCTATAAGATAAAATTTTCGATACGCTAAGTATAAAAAATGCTAACGACTTAGTAATGCCAAATATACTCATATTAAAAATTATATTTTAAATTTATATTGTATGTAAGCTTTGGAAAGCGCAATTGAAAATTAAATGATTTTGTACAGGAGCCATCCGTTTTAATGATCTACAATCTTTTTCGTTATTATTGCTCTTAATTTTTTGCTTCTGTTCAGGAGTATATAAAAAAAAGTTTATAATTTTTAGGAAATTTTAAAATAATCATCAATTTTTCAAGTATGTTATATTTATATTTATAAAATGATCCGATATTTGCTCACAAATCGCACTTGACATAGATGCAAGTGAAAAAAATTTTTTTTCGCAAAGTGACAATAACTTTTTTACCTCGCGCTGGTCTAGGTTAGGTCTATGAAGTTTTGCTAAAACATAATATACCTTTATTTTGCAACTTAATTAAATAATTTTGAAAATAATTAATTTTATTTCAGTTAACAATTAAGCATTTGCCGTAAAGTTAACAGACGATATTTTGAATCTGATGAATCTAGTGACACTGCAACGTCTGCGTTTCGTGTAATCGATTTCGCGTCGTGTTTCGAGTTTTTTTTTTTTTTTCAAATGTCAGAATCAAAAATCCAGGATGATTTAAATAACATTCCACTAGCAGACGATGATCCCCAGGTTGTCATACAAGACGAGGGTGGAAATGGTGATAATTCCATTTCCGGCGCTATGAACAGACAGCGGAGCCTTGAATCGTTACCCTCCAGTTTTACCAACGGGAGCAGTAGTCCCGGACCAAATAGTAATTGCTTAAACTTTGCAAAAAACGGAATTAAATGTAATTAAAAGCGAAATCGATGCGTGACGTAATTTATTTTTTTTCAAGGTTTAGATCCGGATATCAGTCCAGATGAACAGGAGGAAAAAGCTCGGTTAATTTCCCAAGTCCTGGAACTGCAAAATACATTGGATGGTGGGTTGATTTTCTGCTCTGCATCTTTTGCTTTCAGTCTTTATTTTGTTTCAGACAATGAAACCGTAGTCCTTCATTATTGAAAATGGTGAAGATAATGAATCTTTAGGCTTATCACTCATTAAATTAGTGCAATATCTCATGTTACATCAGAATAGCAAAATAATAAGATGGCCTCATAATTGCATTGGAATTTTATTCCAAAGTACTAAATACGTGGAAAATGAATTTTACAAACAATGTGCCAAGTATAATATGGTACTTTTTGATACAAATCTTAAAAAAATATAGTGAAAAAACTCAGTTCACAATTAGTTATGGTCATTTTTATAATGCATTTGTGAACTATGCTGTCAAAAAAAGCAGTGTAATACCATCGTTATATTCATGTATATTTTTATTTTTTACTCCAGTTCACTTTGCATTTTGCAAGGTAAATGTCTCTGAATTTTTCAATTTCAGATAGCTGACTAAAAGATATGTATATTAAATTTTCATGCAGATAATTACACATTTAAGCTGGAATTTAATAAAAATCTGTAGTCCTAAAGAGTTTGTAATGATCCAACATTTCCTTTTGCATATTTCATGCCTTTAACATGCCTAATAAAATCTTTTTCTAAATTTCACCTCATAAATGTGTGTCAATAAGCAAACCCTTTTAAAACAAATTTTTACATTTGAAGCAGTTCTTAAATAATTTTAACAGTTAAAATTACTCCTTTCAGATTTATCACAGAGGGTAGACAGCGTTAAAGAGGAAAATCTAAAACTGCGATCAGAAAATCAAGTACTTGGTCAATACATAGAAAATTTAATGTCTGCCTCAAGCGTTTTCCAATCCACTTCACCGAAAACGAAAAAGAAATAAATTTGGAAATTGGATCTGTTGTGGAAGAAACATTGCCGGGCTGGTTGAGAAATGCATACACAGTTATTATTGCAAAAATCTAAAATTCTTAAATCAGTTAATGTCAATCATTTGGTTTAATTTTGAACATTTAAATCTTTTATGAATTTTTTTTTAATGTTTATTTGTGAAATTTGGATCTGATTATTTGTTAAACATTGCATGTAAGTAATGAGCTTACAAGGGACTTCCACTCCAGTTCTTGAGGATAGTGGTTAGTGTATGTTGATTGAACCGGTTTATATTTTACATTGGGTCTTATTTAAGTTATTGCTTTTTTTTCGTTGGCGGTATCATGTGACATCCTTCTTTTGATTATTGCTTGCTGTTGGAAATCTAAATTAAACAGGCATAGAATTTTTCTCATTTGCTATACCTGCACATATGCGTGGAGGTCTTGAATTTCATAGCGATCATAACGCTTCTTCTTATACATTTTTAAATATATCATAATATTTGAAACTGTTTTAGTATTTATAAATTACTTCAGTGACAAGAGTCTGATTATGTATTGTTAGAATGCAAATATTTAATATGTCCAAATATATGATATTGATTAATTTATGATGTCGCATTATTTTTCGGGAGTTTTTGGTTTCTTTAATAATGTCAATATATATATATACACACGTGTATACATCTTTTTTAGTATTTTTGACTTCATATAATTTTTAAAGCTTTATGCGTTAAATGCTCACGTCTTTGTCATTTTCTACGGGCGGGTTCAGTGGCTTGAGTGGAAAAGAGTCACGAAAAGCGTTCGGTTAGGTGGACCCTTGACTCAGCTTCGGCGGCAGCACCGAATTCGACGGTTTATTTCCGTTGGCAAATTCAAGACATCGGAAACAGTAATGCGAGAATTTGTCCGAATATTGAACAATTCCCCCGAAACCTGCCCGAATTTGTTCTGCTGTAGGGTTCGAGCGCCCGGACGAACGGATTCGGTGGGTTCCGCTGACGTCGACCGCAGCTTTCGGTTGTTCCGGTGGATTTTCATTCGCTTGAGCTCCCTTGGTGTCACCTTCAATCGGACGCTTTCCCAAAGCAGCTCGCGCCGAATTTTTCGCGTCTGACGTTCGCTGTGGCCGCCTGCTAAGCTTCGCTGCGCCTGCTGCTGCATTCACTCATTCAAATCAACTATTTTCTCCATTCCGTCGAGATCAAAGCGAACGGGGCGGATCTCTTCCATCCCGTGGCGGTTCTGGTCATCCTGCCCCTCTCGATACGGCATCCGAAGACCTCAAGGCCGAGCTTGGCTAACTCTTCCTCGGGCATTTACCACGTTGCGGGCTCTTTTCGGGCTCGCGCAAATATCAAAAACAAATCAGAAATGCGGTTATCGCGGGGCGTCCGGGGAGAGGTGCGCAAGCTCTCAATAAATCAAATTTTACTGCTGTGGACGCAAGCCAAAACTGCGTTCGAAAGCATCGGTAAATCAAAGGGAAATCACAACATGTCGGGTCCGGGGATCGCAATTCATCAACCGAAAAGAAAAATGTTTAGGGCACGGCATTTCCCCGAAAATATTCGAACGCTTCCATCGTGCACGTTCCATTCGATGGACCGCCGCCGTACGAGCAGAGGATGGGGCAAATTTAAATATAAAATTGTGGTTCAGGCGAACGGACAACGTTTTGGGACGCGTTCGCTTTCGGAATGGAAAAGAAAGAAAAAGATCGTGATGGAAAACATTTAAAAATAGCATTCAATTGACTTTACGTCAAATTCCTCGGCGTTTCGGTTTATGGATTTATTTTTAAAATTTCTCCTTTTGCTTTCCGTACGAACGGAAATTGTTAGTGATAAAATTTAATTCATTGATTTTTGATGGAAAGGCGAATTAGTTTTTTTTTTCACGACGCTCGCGTCGCGGCACTCGCGATTAGCGTGAGGCGACATTTACCGGGGCGAAGACGGAAATTCGCTGTTTGCGAGCCAGCGGCGAGCTCTGCCCCACGCCGCTTAACCTCGCCTTTTACAGCGATCTCATTCGCCTTGGGAGGAACTGAACCGCTTTCTGGCCCCAACGCGTTTGGTGACCCGGCTTCGTCTTCCCGGATTTTTTGATTCCCACGTACCAGCCGACGTGCGCCCACTTGCGAGAGAGGTACAGATTGTACTGGCCGTGGACGTATTCGACGAACACCGTGGCTTCGTCTTTTCCGTTTGTCTGTTTGCGGAGAGAAAAAGAGAAAAAAATGGAAAATCTTCTTTAAGGCGCCATTTAAGTGCACGCAATTTTTTTTTCAAGGTTACCTCGCCGTACAGTTTTCCCCTCTTGTTCATCGCCAGGTAGAGATTCGCTTCCACCCCCCGTATCCTGACCTCGCCGAAGTTGGCGGAACTGAATTCGACGAGTGCTGCAAATTCGTTAACAGCCGTTAAAATCGGCGCGCTTCCGGTTGCCATCTTTCATCTCTTTCTCTCCCCCCTTTTTCCTCGGCCGGGGAAAAGTTCGAAAGAGGAAAACAGTCTTACCGTAGGGATGAACGTTCTCTGCGATTCCCCTGACTTTTTTGTCCGGGAATATGCCGAGGTGGAAGCCCGTCCGGCAGTAAAGCTGCATCCTGAACCCGTACACGGGATTCCCCTTAAATAGGCCGAGTTTGTAACCGGGAGGAAGCCACCTCGGACGCGACGCCAGCCTCGCACTGGACGGAGGCGCACTGCCGCGGGACGAGGACCTGAAACATTTTTCGCTTAGTTTTTGCAAACCGCCTTTCACCCGTCCGGTACCGGATAAAGACCTCTGAGGACTGACCCGCAGGGAACTTCCCCGGGAGCGGATCTTCTGCTTCTTCCGGAGATTCGCACGGCTCTGTCGGTTTGATCCGCGTCCGGTTCGCTGTCCTCGCTGTAATCGGAGGAATCCTCGCTGTGGGACATTTTTTTTTTTGCACCTTTTCTCAGAGGAGCCCCATTTAAAACGATCTTCAATCGGACGGATTACGAGCACGCGTTCACCGTTGGAGCCGAGAAACGGATGCGGAGAAAAAAAAAGCGAGCGAGAACCATTTAAAGACGATTAAAAATAAATCATCGCCGCTACGTCGGTTACTTCACGGACACTGATCCCGATGTGGGATGCTGCGTTGCCGAATTAACCTGCGTGACATTGCCCCACTTCCGAGTTTCCTTTGACGCTTTTCCTTTTTACCAGCTTTTGAAAACTCTTCAAAGGCTAACCAGGAAAAAGTACTTGAATAAATCCTTTTTTTTTTGAGCGCTGCCCCCATCTAAACGAACATTCATTTCCTGTTTTTGTCGTTCGGAAGGAAAAAAAAAACATGCTTCCAGACATTTTCGCCTGATCGATTAGGACACAGTCTGGGAAATTCAGTTAAAGGTGCTTCAGACCACTTTATTCCCGGATGTAACAAACGATTGATGATGTTAAAAGAAAAACACAGCAAACATCGATTTATTTTCCTTTTCGCATTTTGAGGCACGCGAGAAAATTAACCACACTGCATTGATGCACTGATCAGAGCTTATTTTTAAATTTCCTCACAGCGAAAAGAAACGCGTAACAAATACAAACATATTCCGCTCTTTTTTCTTTTTTATTTAGTTAATTATGTCCATTTTCCGCCTTAACGTCATCCTCCCATCTTATGGATGATGTCCCTCAAGAGCTCGCATTTCCGAATCTCGTAATCGATCATCTCCAGGTGCATTTCCCGCATGAGAATCATCTTCCGGTTTTCGTTCCTCTGGTACTGACGGTAAAACTCCCTGAACCACTCGGGTATCTCGACTTCCGCCGGAAACGGATCCGGAAGCTCGTGTGCGAGGAGGAGCAGCAGCCGCTTTTCCGGGTCCTCTCCTCCGGTTTGCTCCTCTTCCTTCTCATCCTCGCCCGACACGATAATACGGCGAAAGGCGCGGCTCCTCCCGCCGCTTCCTTCTGAAAATTTGAGATTTTTTTTTCTTTTTTCAGCAGCTCGCGGCATGCCACTTCCTCTTTCCCGGAGGAAGTTCTTTTCCGCATTTCGGGGATTCAAGAACGATAGGAGAAAAAAAAAAAAGGAAGCAAAAATTCATCTTTTTGTCAAAGGGAGCAAGCGTCGCGGCGCACGAACTTTTGCGAGCGTGAGCTGCGACATGGAATGAAATTTGTCTTCCCAACTAAGAAAACAAGAGACTAAAATTTATACTTTTATTTGTTAATAATTACAGAGAAATATTTACAGAAAGAGCGAAGTTGTTACTTTCTACATTAGTGGTCTAACGCGAAGACAGAAAAAGAAATTTAGATAATATATATATTATTATTATTATTTTCTCTTTTAATTATATAAATCGTTCGAAAAAGTTTTTTCTTTTGCTTTTTCTTTTAGTACTTTTCCTACTAAAAACAAAACAGAAAAACTCGCTTTGGCATTTTGGGTTTACATTCGCACCTTTTCGACGCAACGAAAAGAAGGAAGAAAAAAAAAATCGACAGTTTTGCATACAAAAGAAATGGGAGAAGGCACTCCCGAGTGCTTGGTCCTCGAAACGGGCAGTTCTCAAGTGTTCCCTCCCCACGATGGGTCAGCCTCGCGTATAAGGCCACAGGTCAATGGTGGACCCCGACAGGCTATCGCGGTGAATTTTTTCTTTCGGCGCGCCTCCGGGGCTACCTCGAACGAGCGCAAAAATTCCGATTTTCACTGTTAAAATCATTCGCGACACTTTTTTTTTTCTCCTCTCTTTTACCGTCTCGCAAAATTCGAAGTTTATCGGGCGGTGGAGGGGAAACGAACGAAGCCGCAAAGCTGTAAACGCGCGCAAATTCGAAATTCGGTGATGACGTGGGAATTCGCTTTCGTTTAACTTGAACGCGAAATTTTTGCGCTTATTCATACAAAGAAAAATTAAAATGTCGCTTTTTTTTTCAAATGGTTAAAGCACGTTTTTTTTCTTTTCTTTTTTTAGAAACAAATTATAAATTATCCCTAATTTTATGTACGACATAAAAAAAATACATCCAATATATTAAAAACGATAATATTTAAAATCTGGAAATATTGCATTTTATATAATACTATTAACACATACATTATCAATTTTTTTTATATTTATATCTATTTATATCTGTATTTATATATATATAATTTACGATTTTGCGAAACTTACTCTTTTTTTATAGTACAAGCAAGTGTCACACAAATTGTTTTTTTTATTTAAAAAATAAAAAATAAAAATACTGTCCTTTTGTTAAAAATGGTGTAGAATTTCACACACAACTAAATTTCACACCTACAAAACAGAAAAAAAAAATGTAATTAGTAGTTTCAACTGCAAGATTACTGTATTATTTTTGTTTAAATAAAAGCGGTTTCCTACAATTTAAACAATTTTCTCCTGTTTTCTTTTGACCGGAAAAGCAATTCATGCATTAGTGCCATGAAAACAGTATATGTGTGTACGTCAATCCCCGATCTTACGCGTATCGAAGAAAATAATGAATTTAAATATTTCGTTGAAAAACATTTTTACATCTTCTTTCACATTTCATTTGCTTTTTTTCCCCATCCTCTCGTCACGTTTCTCATACTTTTACCCTTTTCCGACAATATATTCCCGAACTGACTTATTCCATGCAAAACAATGTAACCATCAACATATTAATTTCTTTTGTAGTAAACTAATGAAAAAGAAAATTAGAGTTGAAACATTCCGAAGAGGAATCCTTGGATTCGCACGTATAATGGTAATGGTCATGAATATGTGCTGCATCTCATGACCACTTAGTTAACTTGGTTCCTGCGGAACGAGTTGCCTACGTAAGTCGGGGATTTATAGTACTTTTAAACAAAACAAAACCTCTGATTTTCGGATAGGAATAAAAAAAGCGAACCCACCATCGTCGCTTGAGTAACAATTATGGCAATGAAGCTTATTATTCCGGACGCGAACGTCTGTTCCCATTAAACCGTCACCCAATTGGACGTGACACACGCAACACTTAAAGCAGTCAATGTGATAAAATAACCGGAGGCTTTCGATTATCATGGCGGCTCCGCGACCTGAAATCATGGTATCCTTTGTCAGAAGGCGGTGGTTTGTGAAACGTAAACGGCAAGGGAAACGAGCGAAAGTTAAAGCAATTCCGTACCCAATTCCTCGTTGCAGTGGGAGCACTTTTTCTTCCCGCTCACGCTCAGCATTCTTTCCTGGGTTTCTCCGACTTGATTCATTTGTATATAGCTTTCAGAGTTCGGCGGAGACATTTTGCTCTGGAGACCGCTTGCGGGCGGATCAATTCTGTGGAAATTGAAGAGAATGAAATTTCATGTTGACCGGTGGGGTACGGAATGAGAGAAAAGGAATTCAATCGCCTGTACCTCCTCCTCGGTGATGTTTTAACATCGCGGTTTAGCACTCTTTGCGTCAGAGTCTGGATAACCGCGTCTGGTAGCGGTTTATCCGAGCGAGGAGGCGACATCCATTTTTGAGGGTTTTGTACGTGACCGGTTGGCGTGAGGGGAAGACCAACGGTGTGATGACTCGGTGAAGTGCCGTAGTTTTTTGGTGCAGGCGATGTGTGGTACTGCTGCAGCGAGCGCCTCGATGTGAAGGGATGCGACGATCTCTGCTGGTGCTCCACGATTCGCCTGTGCTCCGCTTCCTGTAATACGTGAACGAAACTGATACTTCCTTTTCCCCATAACAAATCGGAGCAAGTTTACGCGACTCTCCCGATCTCCGTTTTACGACAGAGATTGCGTAAAGGTGCCGACCTACCTGTATCAGCCAATGTTGATAATTGTAGCTCGATTTGGGGGCGTCGTTTTTTCTTTTTGCCTGCATCCAGTTTTCGTTGCTGATAATTCTCGATCTGGGAGCGGCGCTGAGGGCTTGAAGTGTCGATCGCGTCATCTGCTGCCCTCCGTGATTAACGTGACCGTGTAACGTGCTTCCGTGCCTTATCTTAGGCCCGGCATCAACCTGCTGTGGTATGTTATCCGCCGAGGGTATGCGACTATTCCTAATGTTCGTTTCTCGTTCCCACTGCTCTTGTGTCATCGGCCGCTGCGGTTTCGCCGGCGGAATCGGAGGAGGCGGTCTCGAAATACGGGTCTCTCTCTGCTGGAGATCCGGCATTGAATATCGGTAACAGGAGGTCATTGGAGATTGATAAAGAGACTGAGATATGTCCTGCATTGAATGACGAGGTACGTCTTGCATGGGCATTCCGATGGGAACTTCGTGCAGGGAATGACGCGTTGCGGGAACCTCTCTTTGCGAGCTTTCCACTCGACGATGATGAATTTCCATTTTATCGCCGTTCGCTTTCTGCTGCTTAATTAAGTTTTGGCGGCATCTTTCCAAGTGTTCCTGCTCCTTTTGGAGACGTTCACGTTCAGAACGAAGAGCTTCCTGAAAGGAAAAATAAAATTGTCATATTTCGTTAAGACATTAATTTTAATAGAAATTCCATGAATGGCCAACGCCGTAAATTTCGCACGATAAGATGAAGAGTATTTAAGCAATTTTCGATTAAATTGAAATAAAAATAGAGCACCAAACGAAAGTTGGTTAATTCAGTTAGTAACGAAAACATTTAGTCAGAAACTTTATGCAAAAAAACACCTAAGTCATTAAAAAAAAAAAAACAGTTTTTGCAAAGAAAGTAATCTTCCTCACCTGCTGAATGGCGGATTCCAGGTTAGAATTAGAACAGCGGTTCTGAAATAAAAGGGAAGCCAATATTTACAAAAAGCCTGGATTCATCAACATGAAAAAATTGGAAAAATGAATAAAAAAAATATAGCTTAATTATTTAATACCTAATTTTCCAAAACTGGAATGCCAGGCTAGAATATAAAGCAGATAAAAAAAAGGAAGTTAAATATACTTTAAATATTAGAATTAATCTTTTATTACTGTTATCTTCTTTTATGTGAATTTTACTGGTTCATCATAAAAAGCAGGAAATTTATATGATTAAAGTTGAAATGGGTTATTGCACAATAAAAAAAAAAAAAAAAACTCAATTATATAACGTTACATGAGTTACAAGAATACAATAAACAATACTCAACTGTCAGTTATGAACATACAAATTGAGATCTTGATTATTATTTTTAGATCGTTATCCAGATTTCTTTTATTCCAGAGATAAAAATTTTTTTGTAAAATATTTATAATTTAAAGAGTACAAAAGCTTTTACTCAAATTCATTACTGTGATTAGTTAAAAATGACGAAATTCATGTAAGCATCTGCATTTCCCTGATTCTTCGACCGAAGCATTAAGGTAGATATGCGTTTAAGAAAAAAAAATGTTATAAGCGATAGATATAAAGTCCTGCTAGCCATTGTCCAATACTACAAATAAAATGTTGTTGCTTAACCTCTTGTTCTCTCAGCTGTTGTTCTTTCGCTTTCAGCCTCTCCTCGTCTTCTCTCCTGGCTGATTCCTCCGCCTGTCTGCGACCTTCCTCTTCCGCCCTTTCCCATTCCAGCTGCATTTTCTCCTGTTCCAACTGTCTCAGTTTAACGGCTAATTTTTCACCTGCAAGTCAATTCGTAGGTAAATTGAAAAAATAATTTTTCGCGTCACAATTCAGCAATTTGCCAACAATTTGATTTGTACAGCGGATTATCTAAACACAAATAATTTAACTCCTTTTTTCACCTATATCATTTTTCCCCTGGTTCTTATTTCCGTATCTCCATTGCTCTTCTTTTTCTAAAACCTCAATTATTTCCCTCTCCTTTTTCAGAATCTCGTCTTCCTCCGATGTGATGCTGGTATTTCCGAAAGTCTGTAAATAAATTTTTCGAAATAAATTACCTAATTTCAAGAATATAACTTTTACGTGCGCCGAGTTATGATAGTAATAAAAAATTCATCTTAACAATAAATTTAGTTCACGAAATAAAGTGATTGTTAAAAAAAGTTTTGAGCTTCTTTTGATTGTTTTTCAATCCTATGATCATTCCATAAAATCTCCTTACTTCACTATTTTGGCGACTGTGAGGTTCAGACATTGTGTCAGGTTTCGACCAACAAATGTCGTCAACGTGTCCCCTGTCTAGTTCAACGCCTGAATCACGGCTTTCTGCTGTTTCGTGATTGGAATCGCTTTCCGAACAAATAGACTGCCTGTACAGCTGTTGCTCGAGGCGCCTTTCCTCCTGAAGAAATATCATCATATCGGGAGGAGGAGTTACATACATATCTGTGAAAAAAACGATATTGTTAATTAAATGAATTTTATGTCACTGTTTAGTGAAATAACAAAAAAATGCAAATATAAATATTTAATTCAAGTTTCAATGTTTTCAATGTTTTTCACTTACCGGGTTCCAAATAGCTATCATCATTGGATCCATCGATTCCTAAAAAGTCCGAACGCTTTTTGCGGATTTCCTTTTTGATCCTTTTCGTTGAATCGAGTCTTCTAAGAGAAGGTTTAGGAGGCAGCTCCGGAGCTGTTGATTCGTCATCACTTAGATCTAAAGGTGGAGGAGGCGGTTTCTCTTTGGGCGGTTCTATTGAGCTTGGGGATCCTAATGGAAATCCTAATGGGCTGTACATATGAATTCCATCCGGAGATATACTCGTCTGTTTAATAATAATAGCAGGAATTAATACTAATAATAGTAATAATAATAATAAATAATATTAATAAATCAATAACAATATAACGATTTCTTAGTTCGAGCAATCCTGAAGCTTTATCCAGAAAACGTATGAAAATATGATACTTATGGTTGTTTTTTGGATTGCTTTAACCTCACCTGGTTTGAAATTATTACGTTTTCATAATTGGGTAGAAGCGGTGGTGATTTATTTAAAAATGTTTCGGTGTTTTTCATCTGCAATTCTACAATTTCGCGCTCTTCAGGTAAATTGAAATTATTCGACAACGGCTTCTGTACTGCATTTACTTCGTAAGGAGATGTTGATTCCTCATCCACCGATGTCTCCAAATCTTCATCCTCCTTATCCAAGACCTCATCGATATTCTCATCCGTGTATACGGATGTTTCATCCTGGTCTTCCTGGCAAAAATATGAATCCTCTTCGTCATCACATTTGACCTTCTGCAAAGCGATTGAAATAGGTTAAAGCATATTAAGATTAAGCTCAAAAAAAAGAAAAAAAAAAAAAGAAATACATGAAACTGAAGCAATTGCTAAAACTAATTGTTAAAATACATCAAAAAGCATTGGTTAATATTGTAAGCTACTTTTGAAAGATTTTAGTAAAATTAAAAAAGTATAGACTCGTGAAGAAATTAACATTAATATCGGCTAAAATTAAATTTGATAATATAAAAATGAAAGAAATTTCAAGTATTGTTTTCAAGGGTAAAATTTGATTTATCTGTAGGAATGAATATCTTTCTATGATCTATTATCATTTATAAAAGAAGTTATTATATCAAAAGAAATTACGAGATTATTAATGAAATTGATTTTCTAGAGACACTATTTAAAAGATTTTCTGGCAATTAGTTGCAGCTTAAATTTTACATTTAAACAAACAGGGCTAATATTTGCTCTAAAAAAATACAATTGACCAATACAGCTTAATATAGATTTACCTTATTACGTAATTATGCATATAACAAAATAAACGCAACGAAGTCTTGAGGTATAAATGACGAGAGAGCTTCAGAACCGTAGGTAAAATACAACTCTTCAATATAAATTATAATTTTTTAAGATTCAAGTTTTGGATTCATTAACTAAATGTTATTAGGATAAAATAACTCAATACTTAAAAGATGATTTTATTCAAAACTTTTGTTTGCATCTAATTCTACTGTGCAATATATGAATTAATATGTATTTCTTTAATCAAACAATGCAAAATTGAGTCTCGGAATATTTTCAAAGGAAAAAATATATATCTTTTTCCATATTGTTTGAAAAGTGATCAATTTAATTTCATTTTGGATTAATATTAACGTATATATATATTTCATGCTGTTATTGTGGTAAAAATTTCTTTTAATTTTTGTCCATGAAACCGTTTTGCAGTGAAAACACAGGTCGAATTACATATGAAAGGAATTGTTTTCGAAAAGTAGATAAAAATGCCACAATCACAACAAAGACACAACTTCATTTTCATACATTTAATTATTACATTATTAAATAATAAAATGCTTAAAAACCGGAATACATTAGAAAAATTAATTATTTCAGTATTTATCTATTTATTGAAAATAACAGATTTTGAGAACAAAAGTGGCACTGAGAATTATGAATACAAATTAGCTGTATGATTTTGTAATTCATAATTATATATATATTAAGTTTTATATATATGCAAATCAATTTAATAAGTCGAATCATAAAAACACCATTATTTAGAGGTTGTTAAATGTTAATAAAGAAAGTCAATGAAATGTACAAGAAAGGTAAATAGTTTATAAATGATATAATTTGAAGAGAAATATTAAAAGGAAAATATATTTTTAAAACAGGATTCAGAAACTTGGTTTTGTGTGGTTTAAATTGAAGATTATGAGAACTGATTTGAAAGTTTAATGAAGAAATATCTGTTCGATGACATTCAAAACTGCCATACTGGTATTCCGATAACTCTGTTGAATTAATTGAATCTCCACCATTGCCTTCCCCTCGTCTGCACACGTACCTGTACTTCTCTACTTTTATTCTTATTCCGATCCAATCCGCCAGGATTCATCTGAACGCTAATGAAATCATTTCCTGTGGGAATTGGATCATCTCTTCCTGGACCTTCGGCCGCTGTCACGTCGCCTTCTTCAATGATCTGCAATTCGCAGACCGTTTTCAGTGGCGAAATGGAAATTTTTGGGCTTGTCATTATCGGAGTGAGCTTTCGAACTCTCTGCTTCGGTTTTGATGACATTTCTTTCCGTTCATGTTGTCGAAGCAAATCTGGGAATTGATCCTGACTCTCGTCCTCTTCCGTATTCGACTGCTCACCCTCAACCGATAAGGAAATGCTAAGACTAGGACTTTCCCTTTCTTGAAGGCTTATTGCAGTGACTATAGTGCTTATCTCGGAGGTATCTGATTCCGTGATTTTTTCAGAGCGGTGGTTAGTATCAGAGGAACCCGTGAGAAAATCGCTTGTTGCAACACCCTCAATGTCTATGTTAGAATTTTGCATATTGCCTTTAACCGATACCATATTGTTAGCTTCACCTTTTGAACCGTCTCCAGACGGTTCAAAACCTGTTACCTCGTTAATATCAGTCGATTGTGTGCTTCCCTCCACCTTGTTACCATCACCTGAAGATCGTGAACCTATATGATTCTCCAAGACAATGACCTCCGTTTGCTGCATGGATTGAGATATATCCTCGGCTAAACTTACAATTTCCAGTTCCGGTGCAATGACCTCATTTTGTTTATCCGAGCTCGATAAAACATCCAATGCGTCCAGTGCATTTGGCTTCTCTTCATTATCGAAATGATTTTCATTTCTATCTTTATCTTCAGATTGGTGGTTTTCCGACCAATCCGTGGGAGTTTGTTCAGTGGATTTGAAGTTTTCTAGCTTCTCTCTGAAATTGCTATCTCGCTCGGGCATCATCTTCGTCGCCGACTCCTTAACGACTGTCGGATCGAAATTTGACATTCTTTCCTTGATTGAAATTGGAGGGACAATATCTTCCGCAACGGATTGAGTTTTAACATTTATTTCGCTTTGCTTTTCGAGGGAACTAAGCCTGTCTTTAATGGAGATATGCGGTGATATATCACCGTTTGAAAGTCTTTTCGTTGAAGAATCGAAAGAAGTCTGCCTCTCGAGACTTGACAAACGATCTTTAATCGTAGCAGAAAACTCCTCTGACAGACGATTGACTTTAACTATGTTCTCGCTACTTTTCCCTAAATTCGACAATCTTTCCTTTATGCTCGTCGTATTTGAAATATCTTTTGGACTATGATCCATGATTGTTTTCGAATTGCTTTCAATATGATCCGCATTTTCGAACAGTGAACGCCTTTTATGTACGTCTACCTTTGGCAACTGTTTGTTTTCATTTGCGTTGTTCAAATCATTCGTGGATTTACTCCGAAGTCGGATTTGTTCCAATTCCGATAGCTTCTCTCCCACTTTACTTCCGGTTTCCTTCTTCGGAATATTTGCCCGAACATTTCCGTTAACACCTTTCAAACCCGGATGCTTGGTTTTAATAGGAGTTTTTATCTTTGCCTCCGCGAAATTCATGTACCCTTGAATCGCTCTCTCATAGGTGTATTCTTCGGGTTCCGGCGAGGAGACCGTAGCGGAAGTTGAGGATTCATCATCATGAATTTCCCTGTGAGTGTGATGTCCTTTTGAACTATCAACGCAGTTCTTGCCGTTCCCGCTAATTTTTTCGAAATCATCTTTTTCAATGCCGTTCTGAAATATAAAATAAACGACTTAAAATCAAATTTATTCAGCATTATAGTCAAAGTTAAGAGTGGGAACATTTCCAGTCAAATGTTCTTATTGAAAAAGAAAAACTAGAAAATTGATAATTTGCTGACCTCCATGATTCCTCAAATTTTTACAATACTGACAGCAGTGTAAATTTCTTCAGTGAATTTAATCTGGATAACAAAATACAAAACAAAAAAAGGTGAACTCAATTTTTTTATCTGGAATCACCTTGTCGTGGCCGTAATTATTTGGCTCCAGCCCTCTCCACCTACGTACCTGACCTCTATAGAAAATCAAATCAACTGAAGCACTATTTTGACCCGATTAATTGTAATTCGATTGAGTTAATCTTATTGAAAATGTATTAGAAACCGAATTTTTTAACGGCACTCGTTAATATATTACTGTTCATTAAAAAAGTACAAGTCCATCTGAGTAATATATAACATTTTTCATGTGATACCATCTCTTTTTCTTTCCTGAGAGATCGCTGGGGGCCAGCAAGCTCAAAATAACTAGTTCACACTCCTACTGCATTACATATGTATAAATTCAATTCAGGTATTATTAAAGAAGTAATAGAAATATTTTCATGATACTTTCATGAATCTCAATTTTAAAAGCAGTGTCGCAGAACTGAAAATATTGAATTGAAGTATTCATATTTGAATTTGAAAAAATGCGAACAACTTTAGATAGTGGAACTGTTTAGTTTATCCGATTAATTTTTTTTTTTAATTAACTGAGTAAACTAAACAATTTCACTAGGAATGAAGAAAAGCACCACCGTACATGCTGAAGAAAATATTTTAAATACAACATGATTATATACATTTATTTCCTATAATATGTAATGCTCCCTTATATTGAAATCCATTCAATATTATATGAACGCAATATGAATATCGGTATAACATGATAATGGCTGTATATTATATAGTGACGTAATATACTATACACTATTATATAGCATGACGTAAATATACTTTACGTTTAAAAATTTACTGCAATAAAACATAGTGAAACGAGTTACATACCTGAACATCGTCGTTCTGTTTAAAATCTTTCTTCTCCTTAGTATTTGAAATACCAAGATCGCTTAAATCAGTGGAATCCTCTTCTGGATAAGTTAAAATTGTTTTCTTGCGCATTCCACTTTTTGAATTTCTGAAAAGCAAAGGAAAGATAAAATGCAGCTAATATTTGATTTAAAAAAAATATATATGGGTTCTTCCTTTATCCATCTAATATGATTCTGTAAATGAGGAAAGCAAATTCAAAATTCTTTTAAGAAAAATAGATGACTCTTCCTCAAAGCAATCACATTCTAAGTTAACAATATGGAACATTCCGCTCCATTGTTGGGGAAAAAAAATGTTAAAGAATCTAAAATTTATATTAAAAAAGGATGTTAACAAAGATGTTGAAGTAAAATTTGTTTTGATTACGAAGCGTGGACATGGAAAGATGATAAATCATAAAGAAGTAAAAGAAAACGTCTGGAAGTCGACTGTTAATAAATTAAATAATGCAAATCACAAAAGTTTTTTTGCTACAACCTTAAAATCCACTACTCAGAAAATCAGTTATCTGCGAGTGTGTTTAATTATGTTTAAGGATTTATTTAAAAAAAAAGCAAAATCCAAAAAATTTGAATAAAATTTCAAACGTAACGCGTCAGCATTACGTAAAACGAATCTCCTAAGAGGATGTATAAAACAATTATCTCTACCACATGATTTCTGTTCCGAAATACAAACTTTGATACGGTACAAGGTAAGATATTGTGTAATATGGAAATAAGGATTACTCCGCACCCATTGTTTCCATGACTTGGAAGGTTGCTGCTACCGAAGAAAACGTTCTTATCACACTTTATATTATGTCTGTGAATTAACAGTTCAGGTCAATGCTTTTACCTTTCTTCCAACATTTCGTTAAAAGTTTTGCTTCGTCTCCTGTTTCTGTCGTGTTCCTCAAGTTCCAGCTTCTTAACTTCCACCACCCTTTCTATGATGTGCTCTTGCCTCTTCCTTCTGCTACATTTCCAGTTATCCAAGTTCTAAAAATAAGAAGCAAAAAGTTCAATCCACGCAGCAAAATACTTTATCATTTTAAACTTTCTTTTTTTTCTTCATTTTCCTAATTTAGTTGCAAGATAATAAATTTCAGCGCGGGCTTTTCCGACGTCGTGTGTACAGCATTACTGATAATGTTAATTTTAATTTTTAAATTGTGTGTACAGTGTCGATTATTTGCAATTTTCTGTATCGATCATTCCATATACGGTTCATTTAATCGAATTCATCTGGAAAAAAGATTTTACCGATTGCCAATCTTCGCTGTCGTCTTTCACTTTTTCCACTTTTTTGATCTCTTCTACTTTCTTTATCTGTTCCTGAGCAACTTTGTACAAGTCGCAAGGTCCAACTTTTATAAATTGAAGAGGATTTGATGCTGGTTTCGGTGCCGTCACTTTGGACATTCTCGTCGGTATTATTTCGGTGCCGTCTTGCGATAACTGAAAAACATAAATAAAAAGAAAACGATTCAATTATTCAAAGCAGGACAACCTGTCAACAATGGAATGAATTTCATATGCCGTAATGAAAAAAAAATGCGGAATTACGGTTCAAGAATTACTTATTCGTTATTTTATCCATGAACAATGCTCTAACAATATGTGATGCATAAATAGCTATTATAATAATATTAATATTACCATCTAAATTCATTTTAGTTAAATTTCGGTTATTTTTACATAACGCCTGCTATTTATTGGAGTTATAATTAATTTAGAAATATTGATGGGTACTGTGTTAATAATTATGTTTGAAAAATGGTTCTTGCCAGTCTAAATTCTAATCAGTTTAAGATTTATGATTTAGTTGATGGATGAAGGCTGCAGGGTCATAATGAGCAGGAATTCTATGAAGACAATTTAAGTAAAGTCAAACAGTGAGACTTTGAAGTATGATTAGAGAAAGAGAATTGCGGAGGCTGTGACACTGGTAGCAACAAGGGCACTGGCCCCAATCCAATTGTGTAAAGCCGTTTTAAGTGAGTTATCACAAATCAATTATAGGTAAAGTTTCATGCAACGCTTCAGGCTGTCTTTCATAGACTGCAGAACTCGATGATTAAGCATAATCATCGGCCGTGGCAAAAATACTGCGGAAAATAAAGAAAATTTGTTATCATTCGCATAATTCAACGTTTAGCAATAATATTGGAAGATGGCGCAGGCATTTCGATATACGACATAAAGCCTTGTGATAAATTAAAAAGTTTCTAAAGAATGTTAGCGTTGTGCGTTTGGGCACCTAACCCAAGAGAAACAGTTTCACATGAGTGCTTTTTACCGTAGGAATCCGTCAAGACCCTACGGCATGGACTACGATATCTAATGCATTTTTCCCTTTTTAAGTGAAAACGATCACACTCATACATGCACAAATCGTTGCATTTCATATTCGTTTTCGAATTAAATCGCCTAAATTTTACGTTGGTGTTAATTAGCTTTAAATCAATTCTCAGTCGAAGTGATAATTTTTCTAATTTCACGCGGAAAAATATTCAAATTTGTTTGAATATTCGCCATGAACTTAAAATGAAGCTGAATTTTAGCTTTTTTTTTTTAAACTGAAATAATTTTATTATATTGATAGACAAATTGACAAATACATTTTACCATTAACATTTTGACAATGCTAAATTAGCGAAAAATACCGTGCGAGTACCATTCGGCTCGATAAGAGCAACCTCAGCGTAGATTCGCAAAATTCCGCAATGTCACTTTTCAGTGTGCTCCCAAGAAAGGTTTTTTTTTTTTTAAATTGATTTCGTTCATTTTCACTGGCAAAGCGAACACTTCGGCAGACAAAAAAAATGTCAGGCAGAAAATTCGAAAGTAAACTGCGTGGCCATTGTTAATGGGAAACGTTTTCATATAAGGAGATCCATGATGGATGCTGTTAAAAACCTTAATGAAACGGTGGTTTTGTGTCTGTGAAAATGAAACAGTGAAATTGATGCATTTCACATAGAATGGTGGACCCACTTTTTCGTGTGGATAGAATTACCTGTCTGATCGGTAGGGAGGGTGCATTTCCATCCTCCGAAGCGAGGCTGTTTCGTCTGTCCGTTCCAGGCATCTTGGAATACGTTATCGGTCCATACTCAGCAATGTACCTGTAAAATAGAAAAAAAAATAAGAAATCATTTGTAAGTATAAATATCGGAAAGTCACACTTCACGTTTCGTTTCAAACACCTAATAAATTTGTTTAATGAAATTAATAAGTCCTTTCCTTGTCTGATGTGCGTTTAAAACGTGCAGGAATAATAATTTTCAGCTAGTTTTGTAAAATGAACAAATGCTTATTTCGTTAGCGTCTCTTCTTCGTGCAACATTTAAGAAAAAAAAAAAAAATCAAATCGTGAGCTATCCGTAATTTCTAATATGCATCACACATGTACAACAATAAGCCTTCGTGAATATTTTGTGTTTCAAACCGTTACTTTTAGAAAACCGCCATGACGGTCAACAGCTAACTTTTCATTGATTTATTTTCTTCTACTTTTTAAATTAACTCTTCCATCTTAAATCATCGGAATTTACAACTCTTAAAAAAACTTTTTTCTTTCCGAGGCGTGAAAATGATTCGATTTTTGAAAAAGTGTGCAAAAATCTTGCAACCTAATGCAAAAAACAAAAAAACTGTTTCTCTGAATTTTCATGGGATTGCATTAGAAAACGTAACGGCAAAAGCACTGATTCAGTTCAACGGACTGACGGAAAACACGTGACGCACCAGCTGATTTCCGTAAAAAACCGCCTCGCACACCAAGACTCATTCGCTTTACTTTACAGCTAAGCAGGCTTCTCGAATTTTACTAGTGTCAAAGCAAATTCTTCCAACGTCGCAAGAACCGACCATGCAAAAAAGAACTACATTGCTACGGCTTAGGAGGGCGTCGATGCTTATTGGCAGTCAACAGCCCAAAACCAATCAAAAATTACGTGTTGGATATGTCTTGATAGCCATACCCCACAGACTTTTTACAAAGCCCATGTGCCATACAAGCGGCAAACACCCTTTTATACGGGAACGGATTTTCGGTGCCCGTACATTAACAGAAAACCTAAAATAACTCGCCTTGAAACGATGCGACGGTTTTATCATGTAAAAACGTAAAATCCGACGAATCAGCGGAAGTAAAAATCGATATTTTGGTCGGTGCCACAGACAGCAATCCATCCGACGAAAAAAACAAATCGTTCCCGCGCTGGAATGAGGCGCAAAAAGCGGAAATACCGAAAATATCAGCTGGAAGCAGCGTCAATGCCATCTATCGGCGCGTGTAAACACTAAATAGAAAGAGAACAAGAAAAATGGCGCCCTCGGTGCACGGCGATTGCGGTTAATATGTTTTTCAGTTAATTCATTTACTGTGAATTGAGTAAGCGGATATTTCGCGTTGTGAATTGCATTATTGATGGGAAATCTGTATCAAATAATGATAATAATATCAATTATTCGAAAGAGCTTTATGATACTTCATTCCGCATATAAAATATATTCGCAACATTTTATGGTTAGGTTAGGTTGTGATCATCTATGTAGGGTTCGACAAACCCCAAAATAAGGAAGTAAGAACAAATCGAATATCTTTACGATCTTTGAATTTATCGATAGTAAATAATTAAAAAAAAGGACGACGCTCTTCTTACATTTCAAAATGGTATGAAGATTAAAAATTAAAAAAAGAAAAGAAAACAGTTTGGCCGAAATAACTAATGATTACGTTCAATTTCCGCCCTCGGGCTTAGTTCTTAGCGACCCTATGTATTAAGTCATAATTCAATCTTTTCGAATTTTTTTTTTTCAAAATAAAACCTGAAACAGGAGGAAGGTTGATTTACCAAAAGTGAAGACTAGAAAACGCCGCTACGTCTTGATTGAGATGTATCTTTTGAAGCAAGCATTTAAAAGTTACTCTGAAGAAAAGGAAGGTTAAATTCGGATTATCTTGTAGCGCCGCCGAAAATTGAAATAAGTCATTCAGGAGGCAGCGTAATTTAGGTCGTTACACGACATAACGGATTACAAAATATTAAAAATTATTGGTGCAACATTCCTAGCCGAGGTCAATAATGTTATGGATTCATCTTAATCACCGCGAACGATTATAAGTTCAAATCGAAAGATTAATAATAATTTCGGTTTATGGGGGAATTCTCAATCTTTTTCATATCAGATATACGCCACACAAAAATAAACACATCTCTAAATATGGAATAATACGAATCCAAGTCCCGAATTTTTTTATAGCGATTTAAAATCAAAATTAAAAAAAAAAATTAACACCCGGATTTAATCTCATAAATTTCGATTCTTTTTTTTTTAGATAATACAAGGAATAACAAAAAATATTAGAAAACCACTGCGGATTTTACAAATGAGGATTTCCGCCATCTTGATCTCATTAAATGGCGGCGTCGATGAGTCAAACATCATTAGCAATTAACTCAGAACGAGAATTTCTATTTAGCATGATGACCGAATATTATTTTCCAATTCAAATCAAGTATCATATGATCCGCAGTGCATCCAACTATTTGAAGGTCATTATCTTCATCCAACGAGTATGTGGAATTGAATCCGTAATCGAGGCAGACGTAAAAAAAAAATTAGATTTTTGTTTCGACGAAAAAAAAAACCCTAAAAATTTAACGGTGTTTGGTCATTTGGCCAAATTCACTGAAATTAACTCCGTTTTTTTTTCTTTTTTGTTTTTTAGTATGTGCATCTTAATTATTTACATACTCGAAAATTATCAACCAATTGAAATTTCCGCTTTGAGGCTGAAATTTTATAATAAAGACAAGGAATGAAAGGAAATGCTTGAATAGATTTCATTGTATAACGACCCCAAGGCTGAAAAGCCATGATATCGATGGTAAACAGCGAATTTGTCTATTGTTCGCTTCTTTCGTTAGCAGGCTTGTGGGTAAATCAAAAGCGAAATTATCGTTGGGAGCGAAATTTCTTAAGTTTTTTCTTTTTACTTTGCATCTTTTTTCTTAATCCTCTCTTCTGAAAAATTTTTAAATTCAAAAAAAAAAAATAAAAAAAGAAGAATTGCAGTGAAGATGCATTTAATTTTAACTGTACATACACTTTCATCTGCGAGAGTCATTCACCGTTTATATTCACGATTGGGTATAAATTTTTTTTCATTTCATAAAGCAGTAAAAGTGGATATTGACCAATGCGTACACTTAACGCTGGCAAACCACTGCCAGCGCGGCTGCAGCAAAATTTTTTTTTCCCAACAATAAATAAAATGAATTTTTAAATGCGTTGAATCGATTGTAGACCCCAAAAATTAAAGTGAGTTGATATGTATATATATGTTTTTTATTTTCACCTCCAACCTTATTAATTGTAAATTTTTTTCCGTTGCAGATCAGTTCGTTTTCACCGAGTCGGGGGACCGAGGACCAAAAAATTTTTTAAACCCGAATATATGCCGTCATCAGGTAATTGTTAGTATGTAAAAATTTGGGTTTTTGCGTTTTGTGCGAATCCGACGGGCGGGATGCTTCAAAAACCAGGTCTGTGGGGAAAAGGAGAGAAATGCGTTCACTGATTCATATGCGGGCCGAGAGAAAACAACCGGGATGGAAATTACCCTGTCAAGCTACCTGGAACCCAACTCGTGTGCACTTTTCTAAATTGTTTGAAGAATGGACCGCGGGTTAAATATTTCCCTCCTCTTTCGCAGCATTCATTATGCGACGGAGTGCGGGATGAACTCTTGAACACCAAGAGGCTTTCGGGACGGTGCTGCCGAAGTTTGAAGTGAAAAACCGAGTCCAGGCGCGAAAAGACGGAATCGAAAGGATTGATACCAGTTGTGATTTGAAGATTTCGCAAAAATGGATATTAAACGGCGGATCATTCAAAAATGGAAAATACTTTAAAAAGAAGCGGTTCAAATGTGACAGGGCAAAGTGGCAGAAGACGAACGCTTCCACTGTTAAATTCCGTGACATTTAATACTGAAATTGAGCAAGAAACTTGAGATATACAGAATGACGCAAAAAAAAAAATTATAATAATACAAAAATGCACTGACTGAAAAAGTATTTTAAAGTTCCTTCGTTTTTTTATATTGGCGGCCTTGAGGAAGGTCGACCTATAATTTCATTGCGTTTTTGGTACCTGACGAGTAAAAACCCTGAATCCCTCATTTGTTATGAATAAAAACTTAGGCACTCAAGCTGAAGTTTCAAAAATGAGATTCCTCCCTCCTCCCGCCCCCCACCCACCCCACGTACCTTTTTCATTTCGACTCAACAGGAAAATATCGGAATTTTCGATTAGTGCATTATTATTTATTATTGATCGACGATTTTTCGATGCTTACGGAGACTGACAAAGATTCGATGATGCCACGGTTACGCGCAAATGAATCGACAAAGGATTCTCTCCTTTTGACTGGAAGGTTCACGAGATCGATTTGGACAAAAGCGAGAGCGAATGATCAAAATCAATGTGTCGAATTTCGCATTCGTTGCTTTTCCAAAGAAATACAAAAAAAAGAAGAAAAAACCTTGCACAACAATGAAAATGCAAAAACCGAACTGTTCGGCGAGATTGATTCCAGCCCGCTTGTTGCTTTCCTTTGTGGAAGAACCGCTCCGGTGCAACAATAACGTCGAACAAGCAGTAAAAAGCACAAGCCCAATTCAAACTATTAAATGAAGGAAAAAAAAACAAAAAAATACGTGAATTGCCCAAGGAGGAAATTCCTCCGGTTCCTGTTATAAAAACCGTTTATCTTGTCTCACTTTTTGAGAGACAAGGGAAACAGGATACGAAGAGAAAGGATGCTGAGGGAGGAATCTAACAAGAGGATATGTATATCGCTGGATTCGGCTTCGGAAACTTTTAAAATGGAAAGGAATACAAGTTTTAGTTAAAAGGTTCGTTAATGGAACAATTTCCCAACATTTCCCGAATGAATTGGAGCGAACATTCGACAATTTAATGATCGGTCGAATAAGCGAAGCCACGAAACTTGCCGCTCTTCGCTCCCAGCGAATGCTACGGAACGTGAAACTTCGCACTGTGACCGAAATCTCGAGATGTCAAATTCATCCCTCGACTCTCGATAGCAATCGACCTCTCGATCTCGACCGACTGCAATCGGTCTAAATGCTGAGGTATTGGGTAAAGTGGAGAGGTTCATCGCTCAATCGGCTGCACATATCTCTCCCCCTTCCCCACCCCCCGGGGACAACCTCCGAGGCAGACATCACAAGCTGCCGCAAGTTCCATTCTGAATCCGGGTAATGAGACCTCGGCCAGAGGGCTTTTTATTGCTCTCCAACGATTCCATTCCACTTATTCGGAGGCGATCCCATGATTCGAAACATTCTCGTATGATGCTACCGTAATTTGATTTTAATTTCAAGGGTACATCCCCTTCGGACCCAATGGCAGATCGTGAAGCCACGAAACGATCTTTAGGTACGGCCGGCACTCGGACGCGGCGTCTGCGCTTTTTCGCTGATCGCGCACCGTCAGAACTTTTTGTCGTCAACCTTTTCACTTCTCTTGTGCCGATCTCCTGATATCCGAAGATGGACTTTTTCTACTTCGAATTATTGGTGCAGGTTGAAAATAAATAAAAAAGCTTAATTTGTGAAACGTCGGCATTACTTAGGGGATGCCACGACAATGAAGCTAAATATAACTTCTGTCAGTCTACTACGGATATTTTTATCCCATCCCAGACAACAGTTTCTCTGTCTCCTCATGCGATCTTTTTCCCTTCCCCTCGTTTAATACTTTTCTTAGCTTTATTTTTATTTATTTATTTATTTATTTTTTTTTATTGCGTAATAAATTTCGATCTTTATTTCTGTACTCTCGGGTCTGTAATTTCCAGTCCGAAACATTGACCCTAAAGAATATCTTTGAGGCCCGCACTCCTTCGAGTCAGCGAGATCCAGCCTGGCGACAACAATTGATTTCTTTCAAAAAGTAAAATGCCTAAAAAAAAAAAAAAAAAAAAAAAAAAAAAAAAAAAAAACGAAATGCATTTACGACCCGTAACATATATAACAATGGCAGAAAACGGAGGCAAGTCGAACGTCTATTTTCTTTGGATAACTAAAATTCGAATTGCTGATATTTGTCGATGACCGTTCAATTTGCAAATCCACATCGACGACATGCAGGACATTTCTCTACGCATATTCGGTCAAGCGTGCCATCGACTAAGCAATGACATTTATATTTGAGAAAAAAATGGAAAAAAAGAGGCTAAAGATCGACTTTAAACGGAAGCAGTCGACCTCGGTATGAAAAGGTACCATTGTGTTGTGGGAGTCTTAAACGGACTCCAATTAAACGGCGCATTTACTTGAGGTTTAGTGCCATTTACCAAACATGGAGCTCAGCATTAAAAGAAGGCCGATTCCACTTGTCTGAGAATACCTAACAGAGGATGTAACATATGCCCCACGGTTCAAATACCAATGTCAATAAATTACTAATGGCGAAAACCCTTTGGGCGCCTTTGTAGTTTGTCTGCAAAAGCGACAGATAATCGACTCATATTCAACATATATAATATGTAAATTTTGATTGTTATCAAGTAAACAAATGCTGTAAAAGACCTTATTATAGGCATTCTAATTAAATAAGAATCAGAAATTAAAAAATTACATGGAATCGTCAAGGGTAGTCATTATTAGTTGTGAGTTTGTGGGCAAAATGTGGTCGACGCTTTTTTTTTTTTTTCATATCCACCATTAGACTAAGACAAACCTCTTTGCTTCCACCTGAGAATTATGTATATAAATGTTTCCATCTTTGAGCAACTTTTGTAGCTGCTTACCATCCTTCGTGACATTTAGAGGATTCCTTCCACGATCCGCCACGTCAATGAAATAAACAAACATCACATAAAAAGAAATCCTCTTTCATCGTGATTTTTAAACGTGCTGCAGAGTATTATTTAGAATCTATTTGCTTAAAGAAAAAAACTATTTCAACCTTTGATGTAATCCATATGGATCACACAAAAATATTAACCTTGAAGGAGGAAAAAATTAACATTTCTGAGGTGTTTGATCATTTGCCAATGAAATCTAATTTTAAGAAAAAAAAGGGATATATTTAATACATAAATAAAAAGAAATTTATTTTCGAAGCTTGGACATGTTTCCTTCGGCACAAATCTAAAAAAAAAAAAAAAATTAAGAGCAGAATTAGAATTAATAATTTATTAAAATTGTTTGTTTTTATTAGCCAAAATGGCAAGAAACTTGCCATACCTTTTCATCTTGTTAAAATGAATGAAAAAAGACGGAAAAGCAGCAACTAAGGCCTTGTTGAATATCCAATGATTTGGGATGAAAAAAAAAGTCGGGTTAATATAATTTTGGTTGCTTTTCCGAACACAGAGACGATTACTGTCCCAAATAATTAAAAATTTTCGAGGATGACTTCGGTTGAGCAAATCGCAGTGGCTTAATCTAAGTATATATACATATATATGTATAAAACCAATTAAATGAATAACCGTTATATAAATGTCACCGTATGCTAAAATCTGGTAAGACATGCCATTTATCTTATCAAAAATGAATGGCATATTTAAATTATGACTTTCAAACGATTTTTTTTTTTTTGACAAGGTTGACTGACTGATGTTCGGCCTTTGTGACACTTGAAAAGTGAAAAGAAAACGAGTTGGTAAGTAGATACGGGAAGAAAACGAAGTAGGTTTCACCCAGACAAAGCAAAACCAGACTGGAAAAACAATCGAACCCCGAATGCGACCGCATGGCAAAATGCTTCACGGTTATACAGTCACACACACACGTATATATATATATATGAATGATGACGTAAAAGGATCACGTGACATCCGAGCAATCAGGATGATGCATTTTTAATAAATTTGAGTTTTTTCTACAATTCACAACGGTTAAACTGCGATTGAAAGGAAACGGAACCTTAAGGTCACAACGGATGAAACTGCGGAAAACGCGAAAAACGCGGAGATCACCGAAAAGAATGACTTCGCTGATATCCCCATGCTTTGCAGCATTGGGTTTAACCATCCGCTGCGAACTCTACAGTCTTCGGCAGTCCGTCCACCATCAACTTTATGAAATTACACTAAGGAAAAAGAAAGAAAAAAAAAAAAAATTAAAACGGGAGAAAGAAAAAAAACATCGTGATATGAATCCTTGAAGCGATGCACACGTAATTCGGGGCCTTAAATCTAAAATCATCCTCCCATAAACCGGGACTGAATAAATCTGAAATTATAACATTCATCCCGTGCTGTCATGTCCGAAATTATGGTATCCATTACTTGAAACCCAACAATTGGGCGAATCAAAAACTTAAACAAAGAGGAAATTTAAAACGGTAAAAAACACTGACTTATAATTGAAACAGTATAGCATTATATATGTAAACGATAATTACATCGTTTATGTTTCACAGCGAATTGCAGCTACTGAATATGTATATGCTCCTTTTAATATAATATAAGTATATACGATTTTCAGTGTTTAATCAACGTAACCGTTCTTGACGGATTTTCAAAGGTGGCGTTACTCCGGAAAAAAAAAAAAAATTACGGCATAAATGCAGTTAGAACGAAAGCGACGCAGCGCACCGGGATTTATTCCTCGATTTTTCCTCATTTTAATTTCTGGTTATTGTCAAACAATTCACTCATCTCTCCGGGCGGGACCCAAGGGAAGTTACTGAGATTGGCATTTCTGGATGACTCCATTTACCGGTCAATCAAAACCTTCGGTGTTGCCAACTTAAGCGCGCGCTTTAGATTGAAAAGAAAAGAAAAATGCAGAAAATACGCATCGCAGATCTGAACCACAAAAAAAAAAAAAAAAAAAAAAAAAAAAAAAAAAAAAAAAAAAAAAAAAAAAAAAAAAAAAAAGGATTCATCAAGTTCGTGACGTGAACTGGTCGGGTAAAAGACCCGAGCAGAACGTCTTCGGTCGTATTTGGATGGTGACTTTGAATGTCGTGCATTGAAGGCACCGTTACTGCTCGAACGATAACGCTAACCGGTTGAAAAATGTATGGGGGGGGAAGCAAAAAATTAAATTGATTACGCTAATAATATACTTAAGTTAATTAAAACTGTATTTAAATATTATTCCTAAATGGAACGAATATAAATAAATTGTTCGTTATTTTCAGCGATCGGGGAACAACATCGGAACGACGTCGGTTGCTTCAACGTCCCGAATTTCCGGTAAAATTTCCTTTTTTTTTTCTCCTTTTTTTCCTTTGTTTCTTTCCCCCCCCCCTCTCCCACCAAAATTTTCCTTTCTCCCATAGTTGCGCAATCGAAGAAAAAAAAAAAAAAAAAAGGCAAGTTTAATGCCACATAATCGAAAAACGTTGATCACCGTTCGGTAGCAAGTGGGGCATTAAAATGTTAGATATAATTTTAGGTCGACCTCTCGGCACGAACACTCTCTCTCCAAAAGTTAACATTCGCGTCAATTGCGAGGAAGATGGAAAACCGCGCGCTCGACCATCGGTTTCTGTGCCGAAGCCGGCACCGGCCTCCTTGCGTCCATCACAGCGCCGACCGTCATCGCCGAGAAAAAGCAACGCACGGCGAGATAATACCATCAATCACTTCTCATTTTCAGAAAGTGAGGTTTCCGACAACGGTTTCTGTCCGCGTTGCATAACCCATCCTCGGAGCGTTTCAAAGTTAAACCCGTCCCGATTGGCGGGATCTGGCGCTGTGCTCGCCCCGCCGTCAGTGACCGACCGATGCCCGCATGCGGGGCTCGCAGCGAACCCTTTGCACTATCAATTAGCCTCGACAACATTCCGGACCTAATGCGGCTTTCACCTCCTCATCAGTCGGTGCCGCAACCCACTCCGAGGCCGAGCACATTATTGCGCTGAGGACGGAATTCCAGGGCTATTTCACGTTTCCACTGGTATGTGAAGAGTTTCGATTAAAATTCCTCTTGGTCTTCGTGACTCAATGGCTCGGGAACAATAATCTTAAACAAAAAAAAACCACGATCCCCAACTTGAGCAGGATTAAGGTTAAAAAATATCTTCGGAGGCAAGGAAATGTCGTTCTTAATGCGCTAAAAAAAAAAAAAAAAAAAAAAAACCATGTTCGGGCCATTCGGAAAATTGACGAAAGCGTATCGCTTCCGGTATCCTCTCGCACCGGCGAATCGCGATTTCCGTCAAAGCGAAATGAGTCCAACTTTCGCGATCGATCGATTTTTTTTTTCTTTCCGCTTTTCCGCTTCCTCCGCTCGCGCTGTCGCGACTCCTTTGACCGATCTCGAGAAATGGCAGGAAAAGTCATCCGCCGAAGGATCGGCATCACAATTCGGGCGTCAAAAAACTCTTGCACGACGCGGGGGATTTAGTAAAGTCGCCAGGAGATATTTTATTTTTTTTTGCCCCCCCCCCCCATTTTTTTAAACGAAAAACTTCGTCTGGTTGTTTATTACGTTGCCGAGAAATTCCGGTTTAGTTAACGGAAGAAGCAAAATTTCGGATGAAAGCCAAATGCGTTAAATTGGACAAATGCTGAATGATTGGATTTTACGGTTTGAAGCGGCGACCGGAATGTCGTTTGAATACCATCAACTACTGTTTGAAATTAATCCACATGAACATTGAATACCAATTGACTTAACAGTCGGTGTTTCCAAAACATCGGCCATTTTGATATTGCTTTGAATATTGAGTCAATCGGACGTAACGGGTCGCCGCTACAGCGTGTGATGGTCGATGTTCGTCAGAAAAACAGAGGAAAAAAAAAAAACCCCAAATCGAAATCGCGAACCTTTGCGGCTATCAAATCCAATCGTGTACACTTACCTGCAGAAAAACGGATTTTTATCCTCGCATGTGCACAATGTACGACACTTATCGAAGGTAAGGAAAAAAAAAAATAATAGGTTAATGTATGATGGAAGAAAGAAAACCGATTCGTACCGCCTCGCCAGCTGCCTCAGACAGGAATGGAATTGAAGTTTAAGGCCGAGGAATAATCGAAAAAGCGGAAGTGACGTTTATTTTAATTCTCACCAACAGAGAAAAAAAAAAAAAGAAATAAATAAATAAATAAATTTTCAGGTTCTCGACTAATGATAGGAACAGGATACCCGATAATTAACAAATAACTTCGAGTTATGTTAATTAAAAGTGGTATCAGTTTAGAGGGCAGAGCCAGCGCGGTTAGCCCCGTGTGATTAGCGGGGATTGGAAGACAAAAAAAAACCACTGCACGGCACCCCTGGCAAAATAAGTTACCCCTTCGCATCTAGGGCATTAATTCAACGACAAAAGCGATCATCGAAAAGTTCGCGGAGGAAAGGCGATTCGCAGACGGGGGAGCGAAAATCTACGCAGGCCGGAAATCCGCCACCCCCGGAGCAACAGCCAACGCGATTCATTTCGTTCCTCCACTCCTCGACGCGACGCCTCAAAAATCGCGGAAAGCCAAAAGTTTTCCGAGTGATTGTCGGTCACTCGCTTTAGGAGGAGAAGCCGACGGGGGCCCCGGAAGTTCTTCGGATCGAGTCAGATTCGTCTCGTGACACGATGCGACGTGGAACGAAAGGGAGAGGGGTGGGGGAGGGGAAGCGGCAAAGAGAATTCGGAGCGTTCCGGGATCCGAGAGCGAACGACGGAGCGCGCCAGATCGGGAGGCTTTCACTTTTCGACGCTTTTCCTACGAAGTGACGATCGGATGATTGCCACGTGTTGAGCATATGGGGGAAAAAAAATGACGGGATCTTTATCTAGCGATAATTGAAATAAATAAATAAATAAATAAATAATAAAAAAAAAAGGAAGGAAAAGGAGAAGTAAAATATGCTAATAAAGGCCTGTGTAATTGATATTTTCACCGAAAATTAAACGGAGAATTTTGTTGGACGGTTTTCACTTTCGGCTATTAAAACTGTAAAAGAATATAAAATAGATGATGGTTGTGTCTCGAAACTCGGGAACGCTTAAACTTTTTCTTTAAAAAAAAAAAAAAAAAAAAAATTATTACACAGTTATTTATGCATGACTATTAGCATCTGAGATTATCATTAAACTGGTATTTATATGCGCTGCCCGAACGAGGTGGCATCCAATAAGACCGGACGGGGTTGACACGTATAATATACAATTTCAATATCGTAAAATATCCGTGTTACATATACACCCAGGGAACGCAGAGAGATTTACGGTGTTCGGACGCAAGATGGCATTTGGTCGGCGGGCAGATAAAAAAAAAAAGTTCGTGGCAGGAGAATGGGTTTGTGGGGGAGGCAAAGGAAAAAAAAAAGAAGGGAAAGCGATTTCCAAACGCAAAAAAAAAAAACAAGCGAAATGCCATCGTCTCGAAGAAAAGATATGAAACACTTCGAAACAATGGTCAGATAAAACCGTTCGGCAACGATCAAGCTCCATTGTTTGACTTTTGCGAATCTTGAGATAGCCTTATCGAAATGCGGGACGTCGGATTTTCCTCCCCCCCTTCCCCTCCCAATCCTCTCCACCGACGTGGCACATCCGGCGCGCTTTCCCGACGCGCATCCGAGCGCCGTGCGAGTGTGCGACTTTTTTCCCCCTCCCCGCCGGCGGATCGACCAAGAAAAAAAAAAAAAATCAAAGCGCGCGCTCCCCGCGCTGCGTGCGGGGAAAAATCGAGCCACATCGATATACTAATTAGATATTATCATCATGCGCCGCGAGAGAGCTACCTTAATTTTCAATTAGTGATCCGGCATTAATTAACGCCACTAAATGGATTAGAATTTGAAATAAGGAGAAGGAAAAAAGGAAAAAAAAAAAAAAATCACCCCGACATCCACACCGCTGATACGGTCGACCCGTGTCTTTCACGAACGCACTGCGAGGCGATCGTATCGTGTGCAGCAATGAAAATTTATCGACTCGGAGCAGGCGACTGCACACGGCAAACGCTTTGAAATTGAGCACGTTAAAATTGTCTAATTAGATAAAAAAAAAAAAAAAAAAATTTCGTTTAGGAAATAACGACGGATGAGAAACTGCATTGCATGCTAATGTCGGGGTATCGGTTATTTTTTTTTTTTTTTTGCCCTTTCTAGGTACGTAGCGAACAGATCCTGACCGTCGACAAATAATATTTGTCGCGCAGCGTACGATGACGTGCACCAACGGAAAATTCTGTCATGAACGCGTCGGCTCTCGTACCGTCGCAATTTTATCGCGGAGAGGAAATTAACACGGGCCGATCGGAATTAAAAAAAAAAAAAAAAAAAATCCCCGCGCATTACACGCGGGGAAGTGCATCCTTTCGATTAAAGGATCCTTTCGGTAACGGCGGAAATCGGTTCCGTCGCTGCGCATTATTCCTCAGTCTGAAAGAGATGAAATAACCGCGATTGTGTTGTTCGAAACCATCCCCTCGGATTAGGGGGTCCTCTTTTTTGAAACCTTCGGGGTTTTTACGTCAAATTCGGAGAGAGAAATATAAAAAAGGTGAGGAATGTTTTCCGACGTTTTCGGGGGCGAAATCGCATGCGGCCGGGGAATTCGAATCCACCCCCCACCAGTAAAAAAAAAAAAAAAAAAAAAAAAAAAAAAAAAAAAAACGAGGAACTCAAAAGATCTGTCGCTGAATAATCTTGGTGCATCTCCAAGGGTGGAACAGATAAAAACAAAAAGATTCCTTTTTTCTTTCTTTCATCTTTCAGGCGCAACACGAGAAGGGGAAGTTAAAAAAAAAAAGTGTACCTTCCACTCTTACATGTGTTTCTTACCCAAAGCAACCTCCATCTAATTTCTTGAATGATGTTTATTAATGATCCCTCGACCTGATGTTATCGTCTTCTCCAATTACCGAATTTCTTTTTTTACATCCACTAAATCACCCGGTAAAAAAAAAAAGAAAAAATCTCGGAATGGTCGTATTTATGTACTTAACATTGGAAAAAAAAAAAATAGAAAGAAAATGGAACCGAAGCCTCCTTTTGTTCCGTTTCCCGTACGAACTTAAGTGCGTTATAATTTGCAGACTTTGAACAACAACAACAAAAACACGGGGCGTGCTTCGAGCATGTATACGGGATTATGTTTCAAGTGTTACAAATAAAAAAAAAAAAAAATTCGTGTTCGTCCCGAAACTGGATTTACCGAACGCCATGAGCGCTTTTAACGAAAGCTGATGCCACGAAAGAGTGCTCCGTGACGTAGCATTCCCTGGACCCGGGAAACACTTCCTCCACCGGGATTAAAACGCTCGGGCGTGAAACACCTTCATCTGATAAATCCCGAGCATCCGCATTTATCTCCGACGTCCATCGACTTACCTTTTGAAGCGCCGAAAGGGAGCGGAGTTAATTAACGGAAGAAAAAAAAAAAAAAGAAAAGTGAAAATAAAAAAGCCGAACGCAGCCAAATTGTTATCCGCAATCTGAAATGTGACGTAACAGTGCGTTCTGAATTGCACCGAAAACGTTCAAACGGTCGTAAACGGACTCGCGGGGCAGTGCATTTGCGGCCGAGCCTTCGGCGCCGCGCGTTTGAAATGCTGTACCTGCTTTCCGGCCGCGAGAGATACCTCGTTTCCCGCCTCGTCTCCCGACCTCGAAACTCGGAAATTATCCATCCGAAATTCTTCCGCTCGCTCCGCGTCTCAAGAAAAGGCGGCCGAAGTGACGATGCGATTCGAGTGTCGCCGCGGCATGACGCATAAAATGATAAGATAACTTTGATAAAAAGTCTTAGAAAGAGATAAACTTTTATGTTCTTCATCAAATGCGAAGAGATGTTAAAAAGCCAAAAAACACGAGAGCGGTTGAGGATCCGGAAACGCAGCCCATGGAGTGCGCACCCTTTAACGTGTCCGATTGACGCGTTCGTAAAACGCACCTTTTTCCGGTTTTTCTTTTCCGTACTCGGGCACCGGGGAGCCAACCGCAAGGGGCACTCGGCGGATGAACGTCCCCGATGGAAGACGACAACGTGTAATGAGAAGACTCCATCGGCTTCTCCTCCGTTTCGCCGGTGGAACTGCTTCCAGGGAGCTTGTCGGGAACTTTTCACGTTTGCGAAAAATAAAAGAAAAAATAATAATAAAAACCCGGTTTCCGGTTCTGAATTCGAACCATCGAGATTCTCGACTCGAGCGTTCTGCCCTCTCGGCATGTGCACATGACATATGGGACACTGCATTTGGTCACTATTATCTAATCGAAAAAAAAGAAGAAAGTGGAAGCTATTATTTATAATTAAAGAACAAATTTATTTATTTATTTATTTATGTTTAAAAAAAAAATAAGGGAAATACAGTAGTCGTGTGTAAACCTGTCATGAAGTAAATTAAGATAACCGACATTTTTGGTTTTTAAAATGGGGGGGGAAAAAAAGCTACCTGGATGACATTCAATGAGGTCTTCGCGCTGGTCTTAAACAACGAAACGTGGCACAAGAAAGCAGCAGGCGCTCTTGCTGTGAAATATTTCGTACAAAAATAAAACAGCTCCCCATTTGCGTGCGGCGATCGATGATTTTACGATACAAATTAACTTCGGAATGAAACATTAAAAGTATTTATATATACATACATATGTAGATCTATTTCGGCTCATATCCAGTAACATAATTTATTAAAATACGTGCTTGTTTATGTAATGAATATATGAAATATTTAAAATCAATGCTTCTGCCATGTGGAGACGTGCAAATTTTTTTTTTTTTTTTTTTTTTTTTTTTTACATATGTAATACAAATATGTAACAATACACATAAAGAGTTCACATTCTTAAATATCGTAATTAAGTGTAATAATCAGCATTTTCTTATCAACCGTGATTAAAGTAAATAAGGATTTACCATTTAATCGCAATCTTTGATCCAGAGCGATATTTTTCATAGGTTTCTTGAATGCAAATCCTCTTTACGATCGTGGAAGCAGCGAAATTTCAGTCGCGAAATTTTGAAACTCTCTTCTCGCTCTTTTTAACCGCTCCGTTCCGAAAATGTTGGTTTTCACCTTAAATGACCCCTTCAGACAAGCGTAATCAGACAAAACAATAACTCGTTTAAAAAGGAAAAATCTAATAATTAGTCTGTGACCCGGGGATAGGGAGGTGCTCCTTAAAAAAAGGTGTATCAATTTCAGCAATCGGCACCTTAAACTGGCACCAGTAAAGAATGTCGAAATGTATTAGTATGCACTTTGTTATATATCTAATAAAACTGTATTATGCAAATAAATCCTGCACTTATTTCCATGTACGGAACTTCCCGCGGTGAAAGGATTAGATTTTTGATATGTCCGCTGGAGAAGGATTGTGCGAGAGTGAAAAAAAAAAAACTGGTTACGAGAGTGGAATAAAGTCTGATATAACACAAACTACACAATCTGATCCGCGATTTTAGCACTGCCGGTCGAGACAATCAACATTTTCTACGTTTGATCCCGAAAACCAATATTGGTTTTTTTTTTTTGCCGCACATAATATTAAAATGTATCAAGATCAATCTCCTTCATCATTCTTAATTTAAATAACGCATTAATTAACATTAATATATTACCGACGAAATATAGGTTTCCATTCGGAAAATTTTTTTTTTTTTTATTTCTCGTATAAAACTATATTTATTACCATTATGATTGTCAATCTAATAATTAATAATTTATCTTCGACGATCGCTCGGGCTTGAAAATAAATTAACATTGCTGAGGGATTGATTGATACGTTCTGGGTAATTTTGTTTCGAATGCTATAATTATATAATGATTTTCAATGCCGCAGATAACATTAACCAAATTTGCATTGACTTCTCAAAGTGCTGCAAATGTTCGATTTTTTAGACGTGTTGCTAAATGCGATGGTCTCCACGTACGATAAGTCGAAAATTTTATAATTAACTTTAAAAAAAGTATTAATGAAAATATTTAAAGGGATAAAATAGCCGCCGAACATGTGTAGGTGTGCTTGGGCCGGGATTCCTTTTTAATGTCAGAGGGATATTGATTCCGGCTGTTGGTATTGAATAGTTTTTAATGGAAATGAGAATAATTAATAATTTTCTATACCTAAAATAATATGTAAAATCCCGTTCTCGCCCCGATTTCGAGGTACTGCAATTAATTGCATGGTTATTTCCCAATGCTCAATCGTGCAGTCCGCGCTACTGACTGCAATATGTGACCTGACGAAGAAAGAAAAAAAGAGAAAAACAAATATGTCAAAATTATCCGAGAGAAAAATATCTAACAAAAGGAATTTCGGCAAATAATTATTTGAAATGGGCAACCGGATTAAACTTACGCACTACGATCCATTTACATTTGAAATTTCGCATCTTGAAATATGGCGAAAGAAAGATAAAAATTAAATCATCGAACACCGTGAAATATATCTACCGCAGTTAACATACATCGCCGAAAAGGTTTCAATCATTGGATTGGGAAACGGCTCAGAAATCGTTATTTTGCAATTTCATTTTATATTATATATATATATATATATTGATGTTAAGGGAACCTCCCAATTTTAATTTATTTAATAAAAATGTATATTAGTACATGCATAAATCAAGTATTTCGCGATACGAAATGCATTCGCATATGAGCATACCGACAAATTCGAATCCAATACATGTAATACCTGGCCGGGTTTCGGTTTTATCCAATGCGAAATATTTCAACGCCGAAACCTAAATTGATTCCTCAATGTTTTCCTTCCGGTGCACATATTATAAATTTAAAAAAATTAAAATAAAATCAGAGAGAAAGTACAAGAAAAATATATTGTTCTCTTTTTAAAACTCTCTTGTAAAAGAGAAACATTTCACCGAGTAATTAAAAAGGTACTTTTGATTCGTTGGACCGATATAAAATTCGTCTAGATTAAAAACTACGAACGAGCATCGAAAACTAATACGGCAAAATGAGTGAAAAATTTAAAAGCTTTAGCAGAATTAATGGTAAGCAAGGTGATACCGAGTACGGGTTGCATTTCCATTCTGTTAATAAACCGAACATCGAATATTCCCATCCGAAAACTTTTTTTTTTTTTTTAACATTACTAATGTAGCGCAATGATTCACATAGTTTTGCCAGTTCAAACCTAACATCAGTCAGTACGGGTGAAGTTGTGTTTTAAAGTACGTCAGGCAAAGATCACAGAAAACAAAACGGAAAATTACTCACGCACGCGGGAACCACAATAAATAGAAATTTATGCGAAAGGGAAAAAACTTCGACAATACACACAAAACAACTTCAGGGAAAATGTCGACTTTTTTTTGGGGGGAAATAATGTATTTCGAATTGTGCGACCTTACGCTCATTTTTCCTTCGTTTGAACAATATCCGAACTGCAGACGCCCGATCCTTAGGTCTTCGGAATCACGCGAATAACACGAAAGACATGTTCGATTTTCCTTCCCGGCCCGATTCACACTGCGGTTGAGGAGTACACGCCACCGGGACGCGAACCTGAAGCACGCCCAGAACTAAATGGTAGCTGTTTCGTTTAATTGATACATCCAATTCATCTCACCACCGTACTTTAATGGTCCCAAATACCGTGCGATGGTATTTGGCTAATATTGATGGAATGCGAGATCCGAATGTGGCCATATCGATATTTGGGATCGGGCTTTCGCAAGGGAGCATTATCACGCCCTGTTTCTTTCTTTTTTATTGTTTTTCTCCAGCGTGGAACGAAACCGGTAGGAATGTCAGAGGTCCGGCCCTACGAGAGCAGCGATTAACGGACAATACGACGTATATATTATTTCATTGATTTGAGAAACTTGGGACAAAGAGCGGACGATTGTCCTTCGTGCAGATCGCTAAGCTGAACACCAAAAGTAGTGAAAGATGGTTAAGTGGCGCATCAGAAATTGAGTCTAACCCTAATTACGGTTCTTAAATTGCGAAAAGAAAACTTCTTTTGCTTTAACTTTATATTCTATAATCTTGACCTCGCATATAATTAACAACTTGTAATTATTCTCATGATTAACTGTTGCATCACTCCCATTTTTCCTCCCTCTCCTCTCGGTCCGATCTTAATAAATAAAAGAAAAAGGACAAAATGAACCTGAATCACGCGGCATGCTCTTGATTTACGTACCTGTGATTGAAAAGGAAAAAACCTAACGTTACATGAGGCGAAGATGAAATATTTTTTCGGGCGTGCACGTCAACATTGGTAGCATGCAGAATACCGGATTAAAATGAAGATGCGTTTAATGGATTTGGTAAGATACAATCATCATCGTCGTTATGTAAACGCGAAAAAAAAACTGAGACACTTGAAAAAAAATTTCTTTTTTTCACTCACCAATTTTCACTGATGTATAGGTCATTAAAAGATTAACCTGCAAAGGAAATATAAAATATATAAATATATTTTATAAAGATACGAAAATGTTAATTGTCATTTTATACGTACGAGAATGAAAAAAAGCCCAAATTTTAATGGATATTAATAAATATTCATATACCTAACGTGTTGAATATGTCCGTAAATTGAAATCTTTACATTAAAAAAGGGGTAAGTGAAACTTGCTTAATATTCTAATCACAAATCAGGTTTATATGATCTACAAAATTATAATCATGTAGTTTCTCTTTTAAGGGTTTTTTCTTCTAAAGGCACATACGTTATTATGATAATATTACCGTTGTCATTTTATTACTATTATATATATATATATTTATCAATACTTGTCTAATAATATATTTACAACAGATTTTTATAAAATTGATATACATACACTTTGAAAACAACGAATAGATACTGAACGTGAACAACGTTTGTAATCGGTATGTTTTGATTATATATTAACATTTCATATTCAGAGCCCAATTACAATGCACATACAAAAAAGGGTAAACGCTAATCGAGAATATGGCGTTAGACACAAAGACACATTAATCCTTATCCAACGACGAAATAGCAATTATTTCAAACGGACGAAAATACATGAATAAGGAATCGCAGCACCGGAATCTCTTTCTAAAACTTAATTTATCTGAATTGCCTTGTTTTCTTAACTTTTCTCAACTGTCAGGATTTCGTACCAGATCGAGCGAGATGAGGCAAATCACCGTTAGATTCAGGTTTGACAATAATTCCATTCAACCGGTTTGGTGATTGATGAATGGCCCCAAAAACGAGGGAGGACTCACTCTGCAAGGGGGCACCGTGATTTATGAAGACTTCGTCGCCATATTTTTCGCCGGGAAAAGGAAGGAAAAAAAAAATATGTTAATGGACTTGGTTCGCTTAATGAGAGTCTGCCCTTTTCCCTTATTTGCATCAAAAAGGCAGGCCCTTCATCGGGGACCAATTTTTTCGGCTGTAATTGCAATTAAATTTGTCGCTGCTGCCACGTCCTCTTCCCTTCATCGTTTATCTCGGTTCGCTAACCTCGTCCATGACGCTGAAACCCGGCAACGGACGCAATTTGCTGCAAGCGCTGAAGGAGAGCTTTCGGCATTAAATTTAACGCTTTACGCTACGTGCAGAGAGCGAAACTGTACGATCATTTCGTAATTTGTGTTTGTGAGCATTTCCCTCAGGCTAGTTTCCAGCTCCATACATTTTCCATTCAAATTTTACCCACTGTATAATATGGGGTGCCAAGAATATATCCAGATAATTTTTGATTGATGATTTAAAAACTTAAAAATAAAAAATTTAAAAACTTCAAGTAATGAGTAGCTTAAAAGACCATGAAAATTTATCTTTCCTTCACTATCATGTATGTATGTGTATATATATATATGGTAATGATTAACCTGACCCGATTGTAAGCGATCTGGTACAAAATCAAAATTTCTCTCTTTTTTTCCCCGCCTTTCCCGGGCCCCAAATAATTCATTCATTAACTTTCTACATTTATTACAGAAAAATTAAATCTTGTCATGGGAGTTTTACATGTCATTTTATTCCACCGCGTTTTGGCAGGTTTTATAGAATTTGATGTTGAAATTCATAAAACGATTCGTATTGCTAGCTAAAAGCGAGATCTTCAAGGTATGTTATATTAATCTGGTAGTTGCAATTCCTTTCGAAAAAAAAAAGAAATAATTATTACACCTTTATAATTACGTAATGATCATTCTTTCAGCAATGGTAAAAGGTGACCATCCAAGTACCGAGCATTTATATTAACATATCCAAGGATAATGATGATGAAAAAAACATTAAGAACCTGCATTGGGACCGTTTAAATCTATTGCACGCGCCGAAACAAACGAGATTATCCGTACCGCCCCTTTTTCATTTTTTCACCCTCCAGAATCTCCAGACGAGGAAAACCTTGAGGAAAATGCCTTTCGAAAAGGTACATCAGCCTCCTTTTCTTCTTTTTCGCCTCGATCAGCATCGTTCGACCTGATAGCAATCCTCCTTTCGTCAAGGAAAGAAGGGGTAGGTGAAAGGGCGTATCTCTATCGAAGATCTGCAAAATGCGAACCGATCGCTAAACAAGAAACAACAGTTAAGGTGCTTAAAAAAGAAAAAGCAAAAAACTGGTTGAGACGATCTACTTTCATACAGTTCGGGTTGCAAGATAAAAATTCAAGCCATACACCGCGATGGAATCAATCACGTTCCTCCATGATGCAATATTTAATTCTTGAAGATTCCGTTAGGGCATTAGCAACTTAATGTCGGGGCTGTAAGGGGACAGCGAGGAAAACGAAAAAGTCTTCAATATGTACAGCATATATATATAATATTATAGCGAAGCACTTTCCCGTGCAAACGGAGCTTTGTGTTATACGTGGATGAATCCTTAAAAATTAAGATATATTTTCCTCTTTTTATTTTTGCTTCCTTTTGTGAATGTCAACTGCTCTAATTATATAACCCCAATAACATCGTCTGCAATTTAACGAACTTAAAAAGAGGCTCAATTCGTTTACAGCAAAATCGATTTCACACTGGTTTTTTCAAATCAGATTAGTCACTGCTGACTGTATTTGGGCCATTAACATGAAACTGCCTACGCAGAAGCCTCTGCAATATCATCATTTTTGCGCAAAGTCAAGGGCGGGAGCAGTAAACCAGTTTTGCTGCGCAATATTATCATCTCAACCGGTAAACTTATAAAATATATATATATATATATGTATAGAATGATATACTTCACGAGAATAATTTTAATCGCAAAACAAATCATGCCCCACACGCCGCAAAACTCAGTTTCTTATCAATTCCAGACTAAAAATCTTTTATGTGTCTCATGTTAAAAAAATTTTAAGTATGATCAAGGAATATGTTAAAAAATATGATGGGGCTATATGTAATGTGTAAACACACATAATACATGTATACACTCCATAACACATACATTAACGTGTATATATTATTATATATATAATATTAAAAAAAAAGTGAAATTCAATATGAGTTGTTTTGACTAGTGAACCGGATTCATGCCATCTTCACGTTTTTAAATCATAGCATCTGCCACGTTTCTCGTCATATCAAATTCATAGATTTATATATATAATCGGATTTTCGTCCACCCGTGAAGGCGAAAAGTATTTGAACCCTATCAACATCGTTGTCATTTCGATTGCGCCTCTTTGAAATATTAATTTTCAGTTAACTCTATAATAAGATGATATTATTGGATAATGGACTTGAAACAGACGACAAAAAATTACACACACACGCACACATACACACATATATATAATATGGCGTATAAAGTTGAATCATTTAAAATTCCCCTTTAGTTTACCGGTGCTGTCGTGAAAAAATTAACACAATCCAATGTAAGGCAAGATCATAAAAAGATCTTCAATCGGTGAAAATAGCAACAATGTTGCGTCGCTTTGTAACACGCAATGCTTCGACACAGCATATAAACTTGTTCGGTTTTTATGTTCTCCATCTCCATTATTTGAATTATGAATTAAATGACAAGTTACATTAGCGATATCAACATTTTAATATCCCACTGACCTATGAAGGATATTGAAATCGCGCCAAATACGGGAAAAGTACATAACATCATATACCGGGCGCCCAATATTTTATATTATACGTAGGTTTTTAATAATGATTCCATTAATATTCTGCCCCGTCAATATACATTAAAAAATTTAACCGGTCACTGCAGCGGATCGTATCCAAAAACATTTTTTTTCCCCCCATTAAATCGGCCTCTCGGGGACATTCTTCCTGCGGATGGCATCTCCTATGGGCACCGTTAAAAAACATTCCACTTGAAAAACGGTTTTGAATTTCGCTGCCATCCCAGAAATCGTTATTAAGCATTTTCCGCGTGTGAATTAACACGTAATCCGTGATGGTTTATTAAAGCGGATTTATAATAATTGTCCGGGTTTGGATGTGAAATTATAGCTTTCTGATGCGGTTGCACTTCCTTAATTTAAGTTACGGTTCCCTCCCCGCCGCTTTCAGACACTTGATACCACTTTCACGCAATTAAACCGCGTCACCGTTTTCCAGCTCTTTCGCGGTCAACGCGCTAAAGGCCAAAAAAAGAAGAAAAAAAGGTAGCACCGCGCTGAAAGGTACGCAAAACCCTTCGGGATGCAAGGACTGACAGCAGGATGACTCGCAAAGTCGCCCTCGAAACCGCTTTCGGCTTTTGAAATGCCCCGGAGATTCCTTCTTTTTGTTTGAGAGAGCTTTCAGAATTTTTCAAGCGCGAGAAAAAAATCCGATATCTCGAATCGCCAAAACGACTTCGGGAGGGAAACTTCAGGGACTGAACGTACCTGAAAAAACGAATCATAAGATTCCCGGGTAGCACGCCGAGAAAAACCCTCTCCGCTCTTTAATATGATGCTGTAGGACAAACTTGTTTCGATCGTGTTCGAACCGGGGAAAAACAAAGGATGTCGAAAGGTTACATTAGATAACGATGTAAATGTGGCGTTCCTACTCTGAATAGCTGTCAGTGTGATATGCATAAGTGAAACGAACACTGCAACTGCGATTAAGCTTTTCGGAGGAGAGCAATCCGAAGTGGGGACAACTTGCAAGACTGGAAGAACAAAAAAAAAAATCTTTGTCGCAGGAGAACACTGCTGTTCGGAGCGTTCGGGAAAAATTGTTGACGATGCCCCATTCAAGAAAGCGAAGTTTTCCATCCTCGATGGAGAAACAAAGTGCGGCGTAGATATTTCCATGCATCGGAAAACAGATAAAAAGCATGGCAACGCATTCGTCTTTCATTTAACAATCTGCTGCAAGGGCGATTGAAAAAATTGGGCACGAAACCGCTGACAGTGCAAATTTTAAGGTCCCGTCCCCGGGATGTAATCGAAAGAAAGCATTTGGAAGGAAACAAATATGAATACTATACAATGCGGGAATGATCGGGCAATAAACTTGGAAACAAGGAAAGCGATCGATCCAGATAAATAAAGGGAAAAATATCTAAAATTAATTTATAAAAATGTCAGAAAACAATCAAGCTCTGTGGCACACCGGAAGGCGTAACGCATTACAAACATATATATGTACAATAGAAACTGCCAAGATTGACTGTCATTTATGAGCGTGACCCTTTTGAAGACCTTTTCATGTACACAATAATGGAAAATAAAACCGTACGAAAATTTCATTATTGCAACTCGATGGTGAGCGCTCCAATAATGTTCATCATCTCGTGGGACAAGTTAGGGTGCAGAGAAATCGAAAATGAGTTATATTATATAATTAAATATAACATAATTGTCCAACGATATTCGCCTTTCAAATTTCTAAACCATTTTGAAAAATTAAACTACGGAAACACTTTAAAAAAATGTCAAAGTCTTTCCTTATACAAATCGTAAAAATTTTTATTTGCAAAAATATATTATAAAAGAATTATCTATCCACGAGCTCCAAAATGTATTTTCTTCTGTAAAAAAAAAAAATTATTCCACATTTCTCCTTTTAAATGTGATATTCCATTAATATTTTAAGCTTAAATTTATTATATTATATGAGGCGGCCATGGGTTTTTATTTAATTTCTCCCAGTTAGTAAAGTATTCAAAATCACAGGGGAATGATTAGTTTATTAAAATTATTATTGATAATTAATACTCACACTTAAAAAAAGAAATTCAAAATGAATTTTTTCCAGATTCCATATTACGATGTATGCTTTTCATTTGATTTGACATATATATATATAACGTGGAATTAAGTAGCGCTGAACGATTGGCGTATGCAGTGCTAAATATTGAAAATAGCTATTTATCATGCTGATTTCAGTGTGAAATATAAGATTCAAATGTATAACAACTGATGAGCTTGCATGTCAAACCGATTTTCGTCAAAGTTCAAAATATACGAACTCCCTATTTATACAGTTTTAATACGGTTTATAGTGCCCATAACTGCAGAACAGGATTGTGGAAATGGCGTGGCACACCCAGACAAACTTTACAGGCACAAAAATATATTGCGAACCACCCTGGAAACAGATAATTTATTTTTTTTCCATTTCGAATTAGACAAAGACGGAGGCTGATTTAAAGTCTAAATGTAACACACGGCTACGGGTTAGGTTAGGTACCATTTACAAGCATTCTATGATTCCGTATACTTTCCATAATTCTTCTTAGGAAGTGCTTTCAAAATTGAACGATACATCAAAAGCGGAGATGACAGAATTGATTAATATACCCAAAGTGATTAAACCGTACCAATCGTGGGGATATTTTGTGGGGAATAAAATAGAGAAAGAGAGGGGAAAAGAGAGGAGCAGCAGCTATCCTCATTTGTCGTACCTGCCCGCAGCCTTTTATTAACCAAAGCTATTTATTATGCCACATAATTTTTTGGACGAAAAAAAAAAAAAGAAAAATCATTGTTTTTAAGGTTGAATCACGCTGCACTGCAAGCCCTCGCCTCCTTCCCTGGCAAGCACAGCTCCTTTGCCGTCCAAGACCAAATCGTGAGGATATTTCTGGTATTTCTCCCCTTTTTCACGATGCCCTGTTATTAAATCGCAGGAAACTCTCCTCTATTTGAAGGCAGTTTTATCCGGTATGTCCCCTTCCTGCCCGTGATCCCTTTCCGCAAGCGCCATTCTGCTCCTTCAACTATGATGGATTCATATACTTTTGAACCAGGTTGGGCAACTGATCGGACCAGTTTCTTTTTTTTTTTTTTTTTTTTTTTTTTTTTTTTTTTTTTTTTTTTTTTTTTTTTTTTTTTTTTTACTTCTTGGCGTGCCACAACTGATCACGAATATGCGCCAAAAAAAAATGAGACTGAAATTATGTAACAGACAAATCTTAAAGGAAAAAGATCTAGAAAATTGATTTTTCGGCGATATGAAAAACATACAGAACGATTCGAACTGAAAAAACATCAACTATTCTTTTTTCTTTTTCTTTTCTGGAGGACCGAAATATATTCTACAAGGAATGAAATCGAAATATAAAGGAAAGTTGTTACACGTAATTAACTAGGTACCAGAAGTAAAATTAAATTTAAAAAAAAACGTTTTTCGTCGTGCCACATTCTAGAATGTAATATTTATCCATGTTATATAAAATGCCTGATTCAAAAAAAAAAAAATGTATGTACTTCACGTTGTGAAATCTCTCTCTCTCACACATACATTGGGAAAGTGGCAAGAAAAGCTGAGTGTATTTTGAGCTTTTCGAAAAATGCCAAAGTCAACTTTTGACTCCTGAAGAAGAACTCTCTGCCATAAGTATTGTTTAATTGGTCAGGATTAAACAGCCAACGTTGCTTATTATACCATTTATGTATGTTGCCTCCGCCGTTTGCCCAGTATCGCAAAACTTGTTAAATTGTATTAGATTATATTAAAAGTCGAACGTCATCTCCCGAAAAGACGGACCATAAAGGAAAAAATAATAGAAGAGAATGAAGCTACTGTAAAATTTTAAAACTAACATGAATAAGATACGAAACTTTTAACAATTAATATCGGTTATATATATATATTTAACACATATATCCCTAACAATAATCAACGAGTTGATTTTAATAGTATTCGAACGAGTTAATCCATCGGTCAAAGCCTATTGTATAAAAGTTTTACCGTGCATGACCTCAGAAGGACAAGAATCTCACGTTCCTTACTTTAACTGATGGTAGGAGTGGTGCCAACTTAACTAAAATTATGTATTTATGCTAAAGAAAATATGGGCAAGTAAGCAGTTTGATACTAATCCACAAACACATGCAGGTATTGGATCTAATACTTATATTTAAATGAAATGCATCGAAATATTTTCCGCTAAAAAATCTTGCAAAAAGATAAAAAAAAATGTTACAAAGTAATTATTATCCAATATACTGATAAAATATGTGTTTATTTAATTAAGAGTTATTCATGCTTCACATAAAAAAAATTGTATTTTATACATTTATGTCTATATGGAGAAACAGAATTGCAGTACGACATTTAAAACATTTACTCTGCATTTATTGCATGATAATTATGTATTATTAATAAAATGCATAATTCCATAACGACACTTTTCATCCGCCTTATAGTAGAGTGACGAAAATATATACAAATACATAAAAATACATACATAATTCATAAATTATCCCTCGGAGAAACATGAAATTCGCGAAATTTATTCAACTATTTCACAAATGTCGTCTTCAATTACAGCAGATTTGAACTGAAAAAGATGAAAAGTGTCGGATTAGATGAAATGAATTAAATCTGAAGACTAATATTTGTTAATGAATGCAAATATGTGCAAAAGGACAAGAAGTATAGCTAAATCGTTTATAAAAATACATACGAATGTGTGGGAGGAATATATCGCTTCCCTGCAGATCGTAAATAAAATGGTTTATTAACCGGCAGCAGTTTTAGATTACAATGAAAAAATTTTAAAGTGCAGGATGATACCATAAAACAGGTATTTTGAGCCTAAAATTTTTATTACCTTTTTTTTTTATAACATGGGAATTTCACAAAAGAGCCGCTCTATCTGAAACATTTCGATTTCAACATATAGTTTTAAAAGGAGAACGTCATCCGAGCGAGACACAAAGCAAAATGCTACGGCTAACAGATTCTATATTTCTGTTAGTGGAAACAAACGGGAAAATATTTGGTATAGAAATATTTCTTACTCTTTGAAAAAAAAAAAAGAAAGAATATGAAATTATCTTCTAAAAACTTTGCACTGTGTCAACCCACAGGAACGTTTCCAGTAACTCTGGATTTTAAAAAGTGGAAATAAATAATGGTAACAATTTGAAATAGATTTGCCTTTTCAAGTGGCAAAAATCCATTCTGCCATACCCAACAGCATCCCTTCGGAAAGGAAATCTCACAATAAGCTTTTAGATCGCGACGAGGACATTTTCCAAAGCCAAAAACAAAGATGGACAAGGGCGAAAATCGATGCGATTGAAGTTCTCTTTAAAAAAAAAAAAAATAAATGTTTGTATCTTGTGCCATCGTATTGAAACCGTGTGACATTCCACGGTTGTAAATTTGAAAAATTCCGAGGCAATAATAATTATTATTTAAACAATTTTACTGCCTATTTCAAATTCGTCTTTGCACAACAGAAAAATAAAAATTAAAAAAATCCTCAGGTCTTTTATTCTTGCAACATTTCGAAAAACATTTTGTGCAGTGCTTCCGCGACCTATCGACCAACATGAGAAATTACTTATCTCAAATGCCAACCTTACGAATCTCAGAAAAAAAATTAACTTGCATGTGGACGGAGAAAATGTAGCTGAAATAATAACGGAATGAAGTTTTAATTTAAGCAACTTACGAATGTTCCTCTCCTCAGGATGTGATCTGTGATCCACCGAAGGATGCAGATGTTTATGCACATTTTTAACCCAAAACTAGGGTGGAAAGATCATTAGTCAAACATCTGTTACATATCCATAAAAAAGACTTGAGATTCCGATTCATCATAATATTAAATAATATCGGCGTAACAACATCCTTTTGCCATAAGAAAATATCTAACGAATTTATTATTATTATTATTATTATTATTATTACAAAACGCGAACTATGCCATAATGAAAATCGCGGAAACCCATAATTTTATAAGTAAAACAGGATTCCTAAGCGAATTCCTTTATACCATATTCCGCTAATCTAATATATTATTGCATTTCATTATATATATTACCAGATAATATTTATTATTTTCATTTAACTCCTTTCTCTGCAAGACTTACACGTTCATATTGAGATCAGTAATAATACATGTTATTTTAAATCTATACTTATTATATGTGTATAAATACGTAGAGATATATATTTTAAGTCGATCTTCATTATTTAGGTATAATATAAGAGGCTGGATTTTCTTTTCTTTCTTAATATAATCGAATGAAATCAATCATATGTAGAATAAAAGAATTTCAATACATATAAGTACATATTTACAAGTTTACCGTTATTGTAATAATTCAATTAGTATCCTACAGCAAAACAATATGATTGTTGGGCAATGACGGAGATGACTTTTTAAGAATTTGGCGAAAACACGTTGTTTCGGAACATAAAACCCGTTGGCTGACTATTCCGGTATGGCGTATTGAAATATATTTCAATATTATAAAGAATGTCGCATTATCAAAGTAAGTTACGAACGTTTTCTTCATCTTAAGAAAAATCAGAATTTTCCCGTCTTTTTTGATTACATTATCATAACAAAAAAAAAAAAATCGTACGCTAAAAAATTTGCACGGAATTTCCACCATTTTCATGCTTTTCAGCGCATAAAAATTTTGTTTAAAAATAAAAGAAAAAAAAAAACAATTCATGTCCAAACTATTTATTTGTATGATCTGCGTATAATTCGAAAATCAAATGAGTAATATCATTCTAATAAACTGAAGCGCAAATTAGAACTGGGAAAGCCTCGAAAGCATCGTCGGACATTATAAATAATTATTATCATTACGGTAAAGATAAAAATTTTATATTTGCCCAACAACGGTGTGATAAATACGAGAATATTTATGATCTTAAAAATTTGAGGAATTCGAAATTTGACGCAAATGAAAATAAATATAAATATTCTTCTTAAAAAAAAAGGATATCATCTAATTTAATTTTAAAAATATTATTTTTATAATATTTCATTTTAAATTTCAAAAATATTTAAATATTCATAAATTGATTTTATTCTTATTGGATTCATCCGCATCTTTTTTACTTTTTCCCCGGCTCATCTATGGTTGAAATTAATCGACCGAGCTTGTACGTTCATCATTAAAATTCGCAATTTTGGTACAGACTTATCAAAAATGATGAAAAGCGTTAAAATTATGCAAATTTTGCTTGAAATCAAATATTGCTTGATGATTACTCAACGCGAAAGAACCATTTCAATATGAGCATCGGCAACATTTGTACGAATTGTATTTTCGGGGGATGTAGCGCGGCGAGGGAATTTTACTGGAGAAAATCGACAAAAAAAAAAAAAATAACGCAACATGGATGCCAAATCCATGTTTTTAAAAAAAAACGTATAATGAACATAAATTTTTGGCCATTTTGCCACTTAGAGTTATTAAGTAATTTACCATTTCCGATGTTCGACACTAAAATTATTCGACATAAATTGCCGTATCAAATGAATCCGATGATACCGAAAGTTTCTAAGAGAGATCATTTTCCGAAAATTCCCAAAGGGTCACCTATTAGATTGGCATCTAAGACGCCGGCAACGAAAAATATTTTGCGGCCGCAGTCGAGAAAGAAAAAAAAACCTGAAAACCTGAACGAGGCGGGAAAAGTGAACCTTTTCACAGGTTAAATACTTTCATCATTTGTGCATTGTTACTTAACTCGGGAGAACAGAAAAAAAAAAAAAAAAAACTTAATTGGCTGTTAAGAAATCTGTAACATTGTGTTCTGCATTAAGGGAATCTTTGTTAAGCAGGATGTGTAGCATTTAAATTCGCGTTCACTCCCGGTTAGCCAAACAGATAGTTTTCGCTTTTAATAATTATACGTAAATATTTCAATTATCGAATGTTTGCTTTTTGATAGTGGTATCCGTAAGAGATAGGCAAATACACCGAAAACAATCATCCTAAGTCATTTGTGGGATTATTTTCAATGATATTTCACAATATGCACGGAGCGACGAAAGGTCACTTTTGAGGCGTGCAGGACTGAGCCGGGAAGAAAGTACTTATATATGTTGAATACATCCTCTCTGGAGAAAGTGTAATTGTCCGTTTGGAGAAAGCTTACCGATCATACGCGAACAAGTCGGTTTGCATTGTCTGACGTCAAAAATGCTGTATGCCTCGAAGATCCAAAGAAAAAATTTTCTTCGGTGCACACCCTCACATTCTCATACCTCTAAATTGCATTCGACCAAATATCTTCTTAGCTGGAACAAAAACCGCAGCATCCTCACCTGCAATTTCTTGTGGGTTAATCGTTAACTCTTTTACATTCAATTATTCCACCGACATCGATTTGCCCCTTGTAATTTATCTTACATTACATTACCAACACTCTGTTAATGTAGTGTTGCATTCTTGGGAGTGGTTCAGGGGCGTTAGTGGAAAATATTTCTTAAGTCGAAAAGGATAAATCAATCGGGGATAAAAACGAACTAGAATCATTAAAGTTAATTTTTTACACTGTGCTTAAACTACAGGGCGAGGCAGAAGAAGCCTTAGGTTGGAGCGATAAAGTTGTAGGAAGGTGCTAAAAAAAAAAAAAACATTACTACCTATTAAGTAAACCGAATAAATTCTCAAAATTGCTGAAAGTTGCAGCTTAGCATTATCGACACCTGAAAAAGGCGATCAAACCGAGTCTTCAATCACCAACAAAACGTGAAAACTGCGCGAAAAAGGATCGGGAACGTTTTTACAATACAGCAACAAAAATAAAACATAGAAAAAAAAAAGGAGTTCATAATTAGCTGTTGAATAACCTTAAACAATGAAGAAAGGACTGAATTTGCCAGCAAGAATGGATATACGAAAAGAACGAAGGTGTTACCCTATCTGCCTCCTCCAAAGGAAAGGAATCTGTAAGACAATTTGCTAAAATGTCATCTATTATCATATATAATTTATCATGATGACATCATTCTCGATTATATGAAGCTTTGCATTATCCGATTGAAGGCGACAGAGGGAAAGTGCTGCTGCATGCTTCAAAAAAAAAAAAAATTCAATCCATGACTCGAAAATTCATTTTTCACAGCATTAACTCACTGCTGCATTAAAACATATAAATCGAGCTTCAATGAAGCTACATAATGTATGACACATTTTGTTCATAATTGACGGATAAACGCCGCAACCTTCCTCCAACATTTAATAATACACGATTAATGAATGTTTCCCTGGTATCCTGTTGAAGGTATCCCAAACGGGATAAAGAATGGAGGGGGGGTAAAAATAGGTAAAAATAGAAACCTAATTTAGGCGGCAGAAAATCGAATCTTATGCAAAGCTGCAGGCAGAATTAATTGTTTAAGTGCGCAACTTATCAAGATTCGATGTTTTTCAGCGCGGAGGAGACAAATAATTGCCACGTAGATCAATAAAACGTGTATGTAAAACCGTCTTCCAAAAGCCGAGGTTAAGCAACGGAATGTGTATCAGATTGCAAGGGCGAAAGAAGTAATAGGAGATGAGTCTGTGGATATGCTGGAAAGGAAATACTCAACTTTGAATAATATATTTATAAAAGATAATACGTGAAAAGTAAGACGTGAGGCAACTACTACACAAACGTGATACCAACAAGTATAATGAACTAATATCACAAGGTTTACGCATAAGCTCAGAACGGGCAATATCCATTACATGACCCATTTGTCTCGGTACCTGTACATTTCGACGAGGATCAAAGAGGCAAACGAAAACAATTTTTTGCTAATCTAAACTAACAAGATCATGCAAACGTGAAAGATTATTTTCTGCGTATGTTAACGAGTATCCTCCGTTAGACTTTGTAATTTTCGAACATAAACAAATCGTAGGATAAAGTTTTGTAATCCCGCATTTTGTCACACACTCGAAAAAAAAAAAAGCTTCCGATTAATAAATAACATACACGTTTAAGTGAAAGTCTTATAATAAGGATAAATAAATAAGAAATTTCTCTAAAATATAATATCACATTTCCGAACCGAAATAATAGTGAGAAAAGAGAAAAGACTTAGAAAGCATAAGCAAAAATTGAAATTATACCACACTTTTTTTAATGACGAGTGAGTTTCCCAAAATACTAATTAAGAACGTGGAATTAGAAAAAAAATAAATAAAGAGCAGAAACAGTGCTTCCGCATGTGTGCTATCCTGTCATGGAAAAAAATACATTTTAATGTGTGAGGAGGAAGATGTTAGATTAGACGTGGCACTATATGAATGTTTCCCTCTCAGTTTAAGTTAATGCTGTCAATTATTTATTAACACGTTATATTAAGCTATTTTACCTGTTTTCAAAAATTGGACTGATTAAAAAGAAGACGCAAAACACTAATTGTCCGGAGGATATTGGAAAAGCTGGCAGGAAGGCATTCAGAAATAAAAATTTTGCATGATTTATATATATATATATATATATAAAGCATGTGTACACATATAAATCAATTCCTAATTTTTGTTCATAAGAAGAAATTCTTAAGCAGAATCCAAAAGTCAAAAACCAAAAAAACGCCCGTTTCATTTTTAATGAAAACTAGTTTCACAAAGAGCGAGGGTCAAGGGGATCCGAATGCATTCGGAAGAAATGAATGTAACTCTTTGGAAATATGAAATCAGAGGATAAAATTTTATCGAAAAAAGAAAAATACGTAAAAAAAAAAAAACTTCCATATTCCCGATTACGATTTTAAAAAATATGAATGTACATGCACAAGATGAAAAGAACGATTTATAGAATCAATGGACGTGTTACATTTAGCAATTCTCTCGGAGTCGCCATGGCATCGGTGTGAGATGCGCGGTGGCATAGGCATCGGCAACGGAAATTCACCCTTAGTTTGGGGGATGAATGCGACTGGGGGGAAAGCGTGCTTTTCAATCGATATCGTCCCTGCGCTGTTTGACTTCGCACACGTCAAATAAACAAAATTTTATCCCAAAACTCAAGGATTTCAAAAGCCCAGGAAAATGTCCGCCGTAAAATTGCGTCAACAGCCAATGCGGTGCACATGATGGCTTATTGGGAAAAACTTAGACAGACTGAAATTGTGCCGAGGAAAAGCAATGTCGTGGCTAATCCTATTACATCTGCACTCGGACACGTAAAATCCGAATTTCATATTGTAGGATTCTTACATAAAAAATCTAATAACATTAAATATAATCTCCTTTTAGGAATACGAATAAGAGGTAACTTTAATCAAGTTAAGACAAGTGAGTATAATTAAAACATAAAAATGTTTAAGCGCCACATTCAGCTCAAAACATAAAAGTTCGAATCAAAACAAAATTAACTGCAAATAATATACGATTCATATATTTAAATGCAGGTGCACCACATATACATGCATATAATTATATATATAAAATGCATAATTATATGCATACATGTAATTTATGCAACAATTTTCGGTAATAAATAATTTTAGTAACTAATAGAACAATATTATTATAACTACATATATGTACATTGAAAAAATTATATATGTATGCATATATTGATATATATATTCATACTATTGCCTTTATTAACCTACATTTACGAGCCGTTCAATATTTAGATCTGCCTTGGGGCATACCTTTACGATTCGGTTTTGCCGAAGGATGATGGGTCCATATTAATTTATATATTAATTTGACTTCATTAAGTATTAACTCTTATCCATTCCATTTCGCAATATTTACTCCCGGAGGGAAGAAAATAAATAAAGGCGGTTACCATCATTTTATACTGGCAAACGCAATTCAACTTTACAAGGTAAGTTACACCTCTGAGCATATTCGAACTTTCGGCCCATAACCTATACTTTGCCAAATGCTATTGTTCACAGCGAATACGATATTATAATAAATACGATATGATTTATGCTCAAATAAATCTCGATGAGTAAATAAGCGATTAATATTTCAAAGATAATTCATAAACCCATACATGCATACATTTACATACATTTTCAGTTAATAGTGGAGCGCGTTCATCATTTTAGATCAAAAACCTGAAATGTTTTATTTCATTCCTTCATGCTATTCTGTCTATATATGGAACACATACTTTCCTTCGCCTTCCCCTCTCTCCCAAATCTAATCATTAACATATTTGTATTATAAATTATATAAAAACGGGTTATGATCTGAGAAAAAAATATATATATTTCTATGGGCAAAATATGATAATGTTAATAATGACAAAAAAATCGTTCAATATGTCGAAAACTTCAATTTCTCAAACGTGGATTCGTAGCCTTGCCATAATCAGATTAATATATTATTATTTCGAGATGTATAGAATTTATTAATAATAGTAATTAAGTGTTTTAAGGCTTTTTTCCAAGTCGATGAAAACGGAATGAAATTTATTTTTCTTGTACAAAAAAGGAAATCTTACCAAAGTGGAATAGCCTTCACATGCAAATAGATCCGCCTTTTCCCATTTAGAGGAATCCATATAAGATATGCCATCGATAATATGTTATTTTATGGCATATTTTCGTGAAAGCGCAAAAATAGCATTAATCCATTAAAATATATATGTGTGTGTGTGTGCGCGTGTGCGTGTGTGGTGTGGTATATGTGCATATATGCACATCGATCTTAGACGTTTATTAGCTTGAAGCTTGATATATAAAATTCAAGATTTCGAAATAATCGTGGCTTTTTATTTGAATGAGGTACGTGAAAAGTATTCCGGAATTTCAATACCGGTATACGGCAATAAATGAAAACCATTCATGTCATACCTCATACCAAGCAGGGACATTTCTCAAGAAGTTGAAGGAGAATATACAAGAATATAAGGTATTGGAAATGCTAATATCGTACTCCGACTACTTTTTTTTATTTATTTTTCTAATCAGAGAATGCAAAAATGCCGCAAAAAATCCTTTTTCATTTGGTGTACTTAACGGTTTGTTTAGCTCTATGCATGGATACCAAATTGAAGTAAGCGATATTTAAAGCATAATACCGTATCGTATATTCCACTTCAAAAAAAGCTGCTTTGCTTTTTGAAGTGGAATATACGACATACTTGCCGAGTGGATGCCGATGATGACTGCCGTCTTCCGCGAGGCACCAAAATATAAGTCCATTATATGCAAATACGACGTTACTTTTTCTATCAAAAAAAGAAGTGTAACCGTAACTCGAAGTCTTCCTGCTTAATGCAAAAGACAAATATTTTTATAACAAAACCGGACCTTCCGCATTAAACTGCATCTTTGAAAAAGGGATATTTAATATGTTTAAACAACCGCCGAGATATTATTAAAGCACGCGCGGGACATTCATACAGCGCAAACATTAAACGGGATCCATTAGTCAAATCTTGAGGCCCTCAATTCATAATTTTAGAAGTCATGAAAGGCGCACAAACATTCGGAGGCTGCATTAGAAGGAAAAAACGCTTTTAAGAGCACTCCCGTCCGATATAAATATTAGTACATTAACGAGATATTGCCAAAATTTCATTATTCAGTTTGTGTGCGACCAGCACTCAGGTATGCGCAGACCGAAACATGCTCAAATGCATTATATTGCCTCGAAACGCGTCACTGGAAAAATAAAAGCACACAGAAATTTTTCAAATATTTCAGAATATTTTTCATGAAATGCGCCATCGAAAGGGCATCATCCTCGGAGAATGTAAAAGCGAGAAGGGACGTAACTTTTCAACCGATTCCCGGGCACGATAAATGTTGACATATCTCACGCATTGAACGCACTGTCCTGCGTAACAGATAGCCTTTGGATCCCGTTACTTTCAAACCATACGAAAAAATGATTAAGCAACGACACGGTTGCTCATGTTACATGTCGCTGGTCACCAGCACGTCCCGCATACATAAATTAAAATGACTTCGGTTAGCATTTTTCCGTGTCTCGTAAACCGTGCTTCGGAACGCATGTTTTCGGGAACCATTAAACCGGATATTCGATACAAACAACATTCCAGCAAAGCGCTCTTCTCCAGTGATCGAAAACCGATTCCGGCCCGTGGTCGAAGCATTCGCCTTCCGGAGACGACGCGAAAAAAAAAAAAAACTGCAGACTGAATCGAGAAAACGGAAAAACTGAATCTAAAAACTGCGGTATACTTTCACGATATTTATTGTATACATCTTATCGAAGACATTTCACACCGTTTGGTCCCGTCTCGGTAACCTACATACCAAAAACAATTTGCCGAATGTTTAATGAATCGAATAAAAACTGCACATCAATAAGATTTTACCAAGCAACGTTAACAAAGTTCGCTTTCCAATGGTTCATTCATTGCTTTAAATGCCCTCCAGAAAAAGTGGATGAATCCGATTATTGGATTTTCCGTCGGGCAATTAAAACGGAGGCGCCATTCCCCCCCCCAATTTTATTTTGTCACAATTTATATATAGGAAACTGAAAAACGAACGCGGTGCACGTATAACAACAACGGTGCAGAATCGATTCCGCAACAGGGAACCATCCTTCGAAATGTAACATGCTTCGGTGATCCTTTCTTTTTAACACACCCCACAACCGACTTGTTGCCAACCGTTTGGGCTTTAGAGCCACGCCATCGGAGTTATATTGGAACGAGAAGGAAAAGGAAAAACATTTCATTTTTGTCTTGCCAAAAAAAAAAAAAAAAAAAAAACCCCAGGCCAAAACCTAAAATCAATTACATCACCTCGATATCATTTAACGTTTCAACATACGTGCGACGCAATTTTACGAATTAGATTTATTTTCTAAATATGGCTGAAGATTTGACACAATAGAAAATCCTCTTGACGTTATTAGGAGGGAAAAAAAAATGCGTTAAAGCTTTGTCATTTTTGTTTTTAAGCGCGTAGGCAAGTTGCTGGCGCCCACAATTACGCAACGTTTTGTTATAATCGATCGAATCAAGTCGAATGCCATGATGTGCAGCGATAGTTAATAGTTTGGGCGTATTCGACGTGTGTGTTTAAGGTCGAAAAAAAATGTAAAAATCAGAGGATAAAAAAGAAAAAAAAAAAAAAGAAAAACGTGACATTCATTCTGGAACGATAGAACTGGAGCTCCACGCCGGGGAGCGGGGGGGAGAGAAGAAAAAGCACGACAATTCTTCCTTTTACCCGGTGAGCGACGCGCAAGTATTGCCAACCTTGACTCGCGGTTTTCAGCTATTCGAGTGAAGGGAAAGCCTCCTAGATTCATTTTTTTTATTTCCCCTCCCTCTTTCCACGCGGCTCACCTGCAGGCGAGAGATTGTATCCGGCAGTTTTTTTTTTTCTGCAGTATTAAGATCGACTTATCCGAAATTCCCGTTTTTCAAATCACTCCCTTTACGCTCATTTCAAACGGCTGCAAATTCCAAGCGGTGCAAAAATATCGAATAAGTGACCCGAAATGTATTCGAAACTCGTATCATCTGTTGACTCGGGACAAATTCGAGGCTGCGGGAGTCGTTTATCGGTGTGAATAATTTTTGAAACGCTTGCCCCGATGAAATTACGTTCCGACGCGACGGATTTTTCCATCTTTTTTTTTTTTTTTTTCTCTCTCGATGGTCCGCACCGCCGATCGAAAGCCGGATCCCGTCGACGGAAAATAGAAATAACAAATAAAACGCGAGCGAACCGGCGAAAAGTCGTCGATCGTATAAATTTTGACTCGGGACCTTCAAAACAAAATACAAAATCCCCGGAGATTACCGGCGAAAATTATTATCCTGCGGTGCAAAATCGTCATGTCAAATGCTGAATTCAAATCTCAGTCGTGACGATGTTCGACATCCCAGAAACTGCTGCCACGATCGCCATATCTCTGCGTAACAACGGAATTAAATTCGCGTCGCAAACGCCGCAACGCACGCACGGTTGTGAAATATTAAACAAGTTCCTTAACGGATATGAAAAGAATAATTTTCATATTAAGTGAAAAAATAAATAAATAAATAAATAAAAGAGAAATGAAACCAAGAAATATGTATCTCGCACTCAGGATAACGTAGCCCGCGAAATGGGTCGCATACCGGACTCGGGTTTTGCAAATGATTCGCTTATTTTTCCGGCATTTTACTCCCCAATCGAATTTCAAGCTGGCCAACTGAAAATTCAAAAAAAAAAAACAGAAATAAAATTTGCCTGACAGTGAACGTTCCTGTAAAAGGGAATTTTACATGCTGACTTGATTTTTAAATAAATTTTTGTCAGTTATTTCGGACAAAAAAAGAAAAGGAAAGAAATAAAGAAAAACGAATTACCAATTGCCATCGGGCTACATTTTTTATTTCCCTTCTTTTTTTTTTCCTTTGTAAAATCCTCGAGGATAAAAAGCCAGATTCCTATCACTAGGTATGCGTCCTGTAGATTACCTTGAGTTTTTCGCTCCTAGGTCTCAAATCTCATGAATCTACTACCGAGAGAGGAAAAAAAAATGTGCAGAAGACCAAAATCCTCGGTTTACGTTTAAAGCAAGGAAGGCGGATGGATAATGTCGAGTAACAGACAACAGGCTTATCTTGAATAACATTAATTATAGACCGCTTTCAGAAAGAAATATAACTTTCAATTATGAAAAACGGGGGTATGTGTATAACCCCTGCACATATGCAGACTTCCAGTACCAACAGCGGGGAATTATGTGTAAAAAAAAAAAAAAAAAAAAAAAAAAAAAAAAAAAAAAAAAAAAAAGGATTATTCTCAGATAATATTTCGATTCGGCGGTTATGAAAGCTTTTAAAGTCCATCGCCTCATACAACTGACTCTGGATATGTGTCGTGGATGCAATTGTGCAGAATTTTTTCTGCTGAATATCCAAAATGAGACAATACCATTACTTACCTATGTGTATAAATTACATTTCTAAACGTGTTAAATTCACAGCACAATATGTATATATATTAAAATATGTGGCATAATAATTTAAAAAGTCAACAATGCTGAAATCGTTGCCTAATTTGCGATTCATATTCAAATTTTATGGAATATTTTAAGTGAAATTTTATATCACGATTAAAAACGTTGAAAACTGTATTGTGAGTAAAAAAAAAAAAAAATATTAAATGTTTCATATGATGTAATTTTTATCGAAAATGTTGTGCGGCATAACATTGGCGAAAAATTTATGCTTTGAAACAGATAAGCGAAAAACGCAATATGAAAATTTGCAATCGTTTGCTTTTCCGAACCTTAATTAGGGCCTCCGCCGAAAAACATTCAAAATGGTATAGAATTTTTGGAAAATGCAGCAGTTCAGTTTTCCATGTTCCAATTTTTTTCACCCGAAATTCACCAACCATCACTTCATCTTCGTCCTCTTTTACATCGGATGTAACCGATCATTAAGTATCTCTCTCCATTTCAAACATGAAGAGGTAATATAATATGTAAACATGTAATCGAATTGTGCCGGAGCAAGCAATGAAGGCGGTTATAAGTCATTATTGTCGTGATTTCATGACTCATTCAAGAGGAACTTCTGTGTTTTCCCGACACCCGCCCAGAGGGTATTAAACCATCCACGAAAAACCGAATATGTATTAATTTGGGTGTAATAACCGTGAGCCATATGGAATTCGGTGAAGAAGCGCGGGATTTACCTTTCGGGAAATCATCAGGAGCGACCCGTTCGGGAAAAAAGGAAAAACTGGAGCACTTTCGGAGCGACCTGCGAAAGCCCATCCCATTTGGAAAAATCACTCCCGGTCGGGAAGTTTGACGTACGTTAAATAAGACGTTTTTCACAATATCCGCGAAGTTACGATACCTGAGGAATCATGTAGTTGAGGTAAAGATAAGCCGTTGACCTGACTCGTACCTGAAGGCCGCGGGTAAAAAAAAAAAAAAAAAAAAAAACGCGCTGGCCCCTGCCCGAATAAAACCCGTTCTAAGCTTATGAATCCTGCCGTACGCACTCGTAAATGAATTTTAAAAAATAAAGATTGTTAATGTGTACCTCTGTATACGTGACGTGAAACGGGTGTTTGTCCAAACTGAAAATTTACTTATATTTTTTTCCATCGGTGATCCCGAAAAATGTGGTCGATCGAAAAAAATGAAAGAAGTTTGCGGTTGTGGCACGGGTGCTCGGATCTGTTGTGTATGACCGTCGGAAAACCCGTTGATGCGTTTCCTGGATAAAGCTAAAGGAAATTGTCAATCAATCAATGACCCCAAAGGTAATAATAAAAATACAAGAAGGAGAAATAAGAAATTTCTGAACGGCTGCGCATGTTCGCCGGATCTGTTACAACGAGGAGGGAAGCCCTTGTAACCGAGCTCTCGTTTTAGCGAGCACCCACAATCGGGGGAACGTCCCCGCCAGAAATTTCTTCCTCTCCAAAGACGATCGCGGCTTTTTTCCGCTTCCTGCGAACCTTTTACCAAAATGGATTTCGTCCCTATCATTCGGAAACATCTAAAATACCTGTCGCCAAATTGATAAATTTGATTTTTCCCAATAATAATAAAAAAAAAAAAAAAAAGAGGCAACATATTTCGAACGTGACACGAAAAGAAACTTTCGGGGCAATTAGAACTTGGAGATAAAAAAATAAAAAAATTCACAAAAAATAATGGCCGCGATACAAGTTTTACATAAATGTCTAAAATTTAAGTATAAAGATCGGATGAATGTGATATATAATCACTAATTTTGGTCGGGGTCTTGGGTCAAAATAAATAAAAACGTTTATTTATAAATATTATACTTAAGTAGTTTTTATTCAGGTTGTATATATTATATATATTTTTTCTTCCGTACCATTTGATGGATCATGAATTTTTCAATACACTAAAACGTGTATTTTTCATGTTTACAGTATTATCGAATAATTTTTGTTTTCCTCTTTTTCATATGATGGTAACCGCCGTGTCCGAACACGTCGGTGCCGGTCAAAATTATGGGCCTCGATATTCAAAAGCGGAGAAAAAAACATTATTTAGGAAACAAAATGGATTTTTTTTGACTTTGTAATATGCGACATTACGATTAAAAATCATAATGTCAATCGAATAATTTATAAAGCTCGCGTGTTATTCCATTTATGACAGCGAAAAGTTTCCTTTAAGAAACTAAATGCTCCTCCAAAGGTTTCTGATATCGCTGACAACAATGGATCTGCGACCCAAAGGCAATTGGTTCGATGCTGCATTCAGCAGGTCGATAACGTTCTGCAAAAGTTACTCTGAGCAGAATGAAGACGTCAGAAAATTACCATTCTTGATCCGAAATTGCAACAGAGACAGAAGCGGTATTTTACTGCATTCAATGTCGCGTGTTTCTATATATATACGTATAGCAGCTTAACCTACTATTCACACGAATTCTTCTGCTTTCTTTCCTTAAATTAATTATTTAAAAAAAAAATATATATATATATCAAAAATGCTATTTCGTTATAGGCAAAAAATTTTAATTTCATCACTAATTACATTTCAGGAGATTTTAAGCTATCTTAAATTGCTCCTTTCCTACCACACCTTATTGTTCTCTCATTTAAACTATTTAAATGCTTTCATTTATCGTAAAAGGAGCAAAAACTAATAACAAAAAAAAACATTACGAGTTTTTGCAATAATATATATACGTATAAGCAAGCATAGATGTTTAATGTAGTGCATATATAAATACATTTAATAACTTTATTTATGTGTTTAACTCGGAAATTTTATCTCAATTTCGAATTCTCCTCTTCTTAAAAATAAAAAAATAAAAATATAAAAAAATAGACTAAAATAATTGACACTTTCAATAAAAACAACTTATTGATCCAGTCACGTATAAAAGGTATCATAATATAGAAAAATTAAATAATTGATGTGTGAATCCTGCAAAATTCTCATCATGGAAAAATTAATTATTTCGCGTATTCGCTTCTAGATAATTTTCCTTTCGGGAGAAGAAAATAAAAATAAATTGCTTCGAACCTATATTCATAAAGGCTCTTCTTTTACGATGATGTAATTACACTTCAGCTTTTATCCTCATTTATATATACACATACATATAAAAAGGTTAATTGAATGGGCTATTTTTAAGAGTTAATGCACCGACATGGTGCAAGCTCCATACACGCAGACCTCGCTTCGTTTCAGAAGTTAAAAATTAGACTATTAGAAAAGAAAAACCAAAAACTTTTTTTTTTCATTATTTCAAATTTTCTTCTTCCCTCTTTTTGTACAGTACATATATATATCAGAGTTTTTGCAATGAATGTGATGATAATTTGTATACACGTACGTAAATATTATGTCATCACGATATAAGTTCTCATTTTGGTAGTATGTACAATTTTCAAGATGAATATCTTATATTTTTGCAAGCAATTTTTCAAATTCATTTCGAGTTTTTTCGCCAGAAGTCTCGCTATTTAAAAATTTCAGTATTAAAAAAAAAAAAAATTATCTATGTGTAAAATATCTACGAGATAAAATATTTAAATAATTTAAATCACCACCAATAGACAAATTTCAAAAGCAATGATTTTTCTGGTTTGTACTTTTATATATGAATATTCTGCTTATTGCATCATGAAATTTAAACCATAAAAATATACAAATTTTCAAAAAATTTTCATATATTTCATCTCATTAATTGGGTGCGATTTTTTCACCCCCTCCCTCGTAAATTGCTTTTATGTTGTTTTTTTATTTCACAGTCTACGAATTTTACAATGTAATCCTGCAATTTGACAAATATAAGCTATTTTGCAGTTACGTAAACATTGGGTTAATGACTTGTATAAAAAGCAATACAAAAAAATTGAAATATTCGAGTTTGCTACGTTTTAGCTAAAAATTTCGAATTATGATCATTATGTAACTTGTGCTCCTAATATAATATAATGTTGCTATTTTCTCTTTCCCCACCTCTCTCTCTCTCTCTTTCTTTTCATATTGTTTTCAAGCACTATTACAAAAAAAGATGATATAATAAAATATAAATAAAATAAAAAAAAAAAATTTATTCTGCTTGTTATCGTATTAAGCGGTTAAGAGTTTCTAATTATTTCGTCAGCCACATTTTCACGGTAAAAGATTCACTGCTGAAAAAATTTCAAGTTCAAACTTTAATATGACAATTGATACACGATCTTGGTCAATAAGGAATTCGAACACTCTTCATTTAAAATATTGTCCGAGAAAGAAATTGAAAGAATTTGATGCGTTTTCAGCTGTTAGCTGCAGATTTGTATAACGATATTTCTGTCACTTGCACAACATTCTCTTTATTCAGTAATATTTTATCAAAAGATGATAGGCTTTTTATATACTCTCTTAGGTAAAACCGGTCACTTTTAAGAGAAATGAAAGCCTGTTTCTAAATAAAAAAGCATTAAACTATATTTTTAGGCAAAATTTTGCTTTCAAGCAAAACTATCGGAAGTGATGTCTATAATTTTATGCAAATGCCATATTCTCTCTTCTTTTTTTAATTTTCCATTTAAAATTTTAATCTACATCGTTTCCTCATCTTCTCAGGCAAAAAAAAAAATATTTATCTTGAAGCAGAATTGTTCGCAATTTCGCAAAGCTGCCAGCCAAAGACTTCTTATATCCAAAGCTTTTTTTCAAAATTATTCGCTATAAAATATCATGGATCTGTATTAGTGATCAGCAAAAAATTAAAAATTCAAGGGTAACCAAGAACACATAACGGTTAGGCAAGAATTGGTATTTATATTAAAAACCCACGTAAAATAATAATAATAATATAAAATGAAAAAATGTAATCCCTAAGTTGGCAATATAAGAATCCTCAATTTGTGATCTAAGATTAAATAAAGTGGCCTTCTATTTTGAAGCATTAATTCTAATTCCAATTCTAATAATAATAATAATAAGGCTAGATATGTCGAATTAACCCGGAACTTTCTCATCGGTCCTTAGATAATCTTATAAAACTGGTATATATTTTCTAGCATAAAAATAAGTTTTTTGAAAGCTCATAATAATCCGATTAAGTCAAATGTGTAGCTAGTAAAATATTCATGCTTTTAACAAATGATGTATTTTATACGCTGATGAAACGTGTATGAACGAAATTGCTACATGCAAAAAATTAACTTCTCTTTCTGGGCAACTAGGACAGGCATCTGTACAAATTTACATATTTAATAACTTTTATCGGGGTTGTAACAATGGAATTGGAATACACCATCTGACTTTATATCATTCAAACAACATGTGATTTGATATTACCCATACGTAAAGGACAGTCTGACTGAGAATTAGATGAAAAAGAACTCTGCTTTTACTTTCACGTGAAGTCGTCGTACTTGGAAAATAATAACTAGTTGGGTAATACCGATCGTGAAAGACAAAAAAAAAAAACGAGAAAAGTACCTAATAGGAATTGGACTAGAATTAAAATGAATGGCAGATTAAGTCCCAATCAGTTAAGGAGAATGGGATGATGATTACTTCAAAGAAAAAATGCTAGCAAAACAATCACCGATCAAAGTAGACAGGTATCTTAAAGATCTGAATTGATAGCAATCAAATATTTTACTCATCAGTTTTGATAATTTTCCATAAATTTAACGTTAAAAACTTTGAGCAATCCCGACGTATTCGAATAGAAGTTTCGAAAGTCATGTTTTGGCTGAGCAAAGAACATGAGACCTAACAGGCGGAAGGAAATAGCGAGGAAAAGGATTAGAGCGCTTTTTTCATTTTATGATTTAAAATCAGCATCTGAAAAATATTTTTGAAATATATATAGTTTAAAAGCATGACAAAACCTTTTTTACATGTATAAATTATACTTGGATTTATACAATCATGATTAATAATATGATGGTAATATTTTCACTTATTTGTACCATAATTTATCACTCATTCATAAATCAATTAAAAAAAATTGAATTTTATACTAAAGTGCAAATCTTAACTTACCTCGGGTCCATATCATAAAAGAATATTTAATTCCTGAAACGAAAAACAAAACCAAAATATTAAAAAAAAAATAAAATAAAATAAAATAAAATAAATAAACCGTTCCAAGTTAAAAAGCAATATGATAAGAATAACGGAGACTTGACAAATGCTGTGGAAAAGGGCAATAATTTTCTATTGCTTGATATCATATAAAGTCATCACTTGCTGAAAGGTATAAAGAAATAAGTAAACAGATATAATCTTTGCAATGGCGATGCTGAAAGATTATATCGAAATATTTTAAATATGAAATTTTTGGTATATGAAAAAAAAGATGTTTCATCGTAAATATTTGAGTATAAATTTTAAAAATGTGCCTAACCCGAATGATGTTATTATATGATTAAAATTATAACGTTTCAAACTGAAAAATTATCAATATAACAATTCCCGTTTTCAAAAGAACAGCAATACCAAAATTTGAGAGGCAAAAAATAAGCTTTGGACATCTCTGCACAATTCCGATATCCAACCTTTTTATTTTTTTTTCAGATGGGACATTTCCATAAATATCAACCAAAAAAAAACACGACATATATCAACAAGATTTGTATATTTTCTTCATATATTTATCCCAAAACGATATCAATAAAACATAACTGTAAATCTTTAACGTTATATTTCCATAAGATACTGAAAAGATGTTTTATGTCTCAAGAACATTAAAATACTATATATAAACGTTATTACAATAAGAAAAAAGTATGCAATTTTTTTTGTACAAAACTAGTCATCCTACAAATGCTTCTTATTGTATGTAATGCAACAAATGGTGTAACTGTTAATTTTGAAGGCCGTATTGACTATAATCAATAATTATTCAATAAGAAATTAATTTATTTTTAAAAGCGTAGCTTATATGCCAGTTTTATCACAAACCTACATATTAGTAACTAAACAGTTATCACAAATCAATATCTGCATTAGAAAATTATAATAATAATTTTGTTATGTAAATAATACAAAAAATAATTATTTGATGTATGCATGTAATTACCATTTATGAAGTCTATTTGACCTATATTTATTATCAGATTTTTTCGTTATTATATTGATAATTTCCTACAACCGGTTAAAAATATAACTTCAAGGCATCGCTTAATATGGTAACCTAAAGTTAAGCAGAATTATGACATTAAAAAATTCTTTTCGTACTTAGCAGTTACTCAATAATATAAGCTCCCTTCACCTTAAGACGGAGAAAAGAATGCATTCTTTTTAAATTCATAAATAATATATATAATCATGCAAAAAAAACTCAAAGAGCCATTGTCGAAAGCAAAAAAATTTTTTTTTCATATTTAATCCATCTAATAAGCATCTTTCACAAAAAAAACAATACTACCTTTAAATACTTAATATATTGTTTAAAAAATTCATATCGTTGCACGATAAATAAAAAAATTATGATGAGAGTTTTATATCGCATTCGAGGCAACAAATAAACACGTAAAATTTTTGGGAAGAATTAATTAAAGTGTACACAAAAGAAAGTAAAGATTATAAACGTTTAAAAATATCACATAAAATACAAATGCACCATGATTTAAAAAATTAAATATTCATTTTAACACTAATCTTAAAAAAAACGCAGGTTGTGGCTGTAGATGTGATATGAGCACTACTGAATAGATGATTTATACAATATATTAAATTTAGCATCAGACTGCTTGTCTACAATCCTGCCATTTCGATAGTCACGCCGGAATATACTTTTCATACTTTCATAACCCAAAGCTCGTCGAAAATACACCATTTAAATTAAATAATATTAAAATTTTTTTATAGTACTATTATTAAGATTAAAAACCAACCCCAAATGGTTTAATTAATTTTCACTGGGTTAAAACTTTCTATATGCGAACTATATTAAAATATATATATTGGATGTTGATTGCTGAACCGCCGATAACAAATTAAGTTATTCGTTGAAATATTACGACTAAAAAATTTTACGCACATAATCAGTAAATGATTGTACGTGAGTATATGTTTATACGTAGTACCTTCATTAGGCCTGAGATATTATCGGATATAAAAGACAATATGTCAGATGTATGGATAAAAAAAACGAACCGATTCTCGTCTGCTGCAGAAAAATTAACTAAATAGAACAAATCCACAAATGCATTTGATTATAATATCATGTAAAGCAAATAAAACAATTAGATTATCGAATGGAGCACATTGATTATTCTATCACATGAGAAAAATGTAAAAACCAGTTAAACCGTAACATATAAAGCGGAAAATTTTTTGGATCCCGTTAAAAACCACAAAATTTTAATGAGGAATAGAAAATCAAAAAAGAAAATACAAAAAAACAATTTCCATTATTCAATAGAAGCTATTGCAAAAAAGCTAAATTATCCTTAAACTTTAATTAAAGGGCAAGTATATCTAATAATATCTTCAATAATTTAAAATTTTTTTTCTTTTTCCTTTTTTTAACAAAGATTCATTCAATCCAAAAAAAAATTATAAATCTTGTGTAATGATAATAATATCTCTTTATTTTTTTTTAACGGCATATACATGATATGCTGATTTTAAATTGCAATTATCACATATATCAGACTGTACAGTTTTTCGTTTTTATACAAATTCTGAAAAGGGGAACATCGAATGGCAAGAATATATCAATCCTCAAGTTACCATAAACCTGCATCTCCTTGAAAAAAAGAGAATGAGCTGACAAAAAAATAAAAATAAAAAGAAAGAGAGCATGCAATGTTGAAATGAACTATTTTTGCTAATGTAACAAGTATTTTAATTTTCATAATAATATTTAATTAAAGCCCTTGGCAAAGTGGTGGGATAAGAAACATCTTGAACCTGAAGAAGAGGTGACAGCCATCTTGGAACAGGCACGATAAATTGCGTGTAGAAAAATCATCTCGTTCAAACTGTTCAGTAACATTTTCTTTCGGCTTTTTACATAATTTTTTCTTTTTTAATACTTTATAGATCAAAGTGAGAAAATACTAAGCGGCATAATCCTTATATCATAAAGTTTTATGCTGGGACTTTAAAATCCGGAAAAACACCGACTTGTCTCAATATTTGTTCATATTAACAAACATTGTGCGATGCCCATGTGGTGTCATAAATGTAATCAAATTTGAATTATACGTTTTAAATGCAGATGCTAGGAGCCTACAATGACCGCTTTTGTGATAAATATACGTTCCCACAAAACTTTTACTACAATAAACTAATCATCGAACTGTGAAGTGGTTAACAATACATCACCGGAAAAAAAAAGGACAAGCGATACATTCGTGATAATAAATTATTGTTTATTGAAGAATTTGCCAAAACTAAACTTGTGAAATTAACTCTTGGGACAATGCCCTTATTTAACATTGACTGACCGAATAAGTATTTATGTAGGATGGAATAAATCAGGTTCCTCAGGCTGGAGAAATGATTTTCAGGGTGACGAGGCATATTGTAAAGCGATTAAGAGGAGAGTTCATCTTAAAAAAATACATAAAGATGTACAAGTAGTTGTAATTTACGGTGATGAATCCTCGACTGGATTCTGTTTTAATCTGCTTACGAATCGGGCATGTAACGGGAAGATGGTACCTAAAAAAATGTCGAAGAAGTTCTTGATTCTAATTAGAAAATAAATGTTAACTAATTCATACCCGTCGACAGATATAAAAACGGCATTAGGCTATTTGATATATTTAAAAAAAAACGCGTGCCACGTCTGCAATAATGTTGGGTCAAGTTTTTGGTAGAATCTTTAAGCAGGTTGCAATATTAAGTTTTTATCGCGTCACGATGTCATAAATACCATTCTTTTAAAAATACCCGTGTAAAATACTCGTCCGAAACCGGGATTAAAGGATTAAAAAAAAAAGGAAAATACTTTGTGAGCAAAAAAAAAACTTTTTCCCAAAGCTTTTATCCGCATATTTCAATATGTACTTTTTTAAAATAAAAGCATAACAACCTAACTGTCACATTCAAACATACTAAAGCAATTAAGTAACCCACTAGAGAAACGCTGCAACTCATCGTCAATACTGCATAATCCCATTTGATCCATACAATGTAATATTAACCTCTATTTTTTTTTTTTAAAAAAAGATAAATAAAAGCTCAACAGAAATAAGTTTATAATATAATAAAACAATTCAATTTCTTCTGCATTAAATTCGGTAACCAATACCGGAGACATTGAATATGTCGATCACTCTTTGAAAATTGGTAAATAAATAAATGAAACTTGTGGAAAATCTACTGATACAATATACAAATATTTATATTACGATACAAATACTAATATATGTATTATAATATACTAATATATACATATATAATATAATATAAAATCTATGCTACATATACTTTTATGCTCTTTAGCATGTAGCTTAAGTGTGGAGAAAAAACATCAGTCACATGCGAGAATAAGAAAGAATGAAAAGGGTTGACTTAACTAAATATTTACATATTTCATTTGCGTATTTCCAAATTTTCGATTTGCCAATAACTTTGACTACAATAACTTAAGTCTTCTGCTTCAAATTACATGACATGATGAGAAATTGAAAGAAAACCTAGGTTGCAAAATTATTTTCCTTAGCCACTCGTACATTATAATATTAAATATAACATATACTATATATGTATAAATGTCGATTATTTCATAAGTTCTTACATGAGCATTTCCTACTTAATTTGATTTTTGATAATAAACTCCTTTATCAATCAAAAGGTCTTCATTGTATAAAATAATTTTTTACTTGAAGTTACGCCTTATAAATTACCAAAAGGAGCAGCGTTTTAGACTTGATGCTTTGAAAATTATGTCCGCTAATTTGCTCTAACCCGTGTGTCAAAACACTGGATTCGTGAATCTTTCAATATATTTTGAGTATCACATTGAATTTTTAATTATAAAAAAATATTTGTTTAAAGTGTTACTCCGTAGGGCTGACATTATGAATCGATTCGATCCTCCAATCCGTCATATTAGGTCCTTAAGACATATCCTGTCATCCTAAAGCCATACAGTAAATGACGTTGTCGGAAAATATAAATAACGAAAATTTAATCCTTCACACATTTTCAATCCCGCAACTTCCGATACTCCTACATTTAAATAAACAAACATATAAATACAGTACATAATAAACACGAATATTCTCCTTAACCTTTTACTCCTTCACAAAATAATATTAAATTAAAATTTTCGCATTCTGAAATAGGAATTGTAAAGCAAAATGCATGCCATTTTTACTGCCTCCATTAACAACATTTCAGCCTCTTCAATATCTTTTGCCGGTTTATCATCAGATTTAGATCCTCGCTAATGCACCAAAAAAGTTAAGTTTCAATCTTTTAATTTTAAACGCATACTACCTAATGTGATATAAATTATTTTATCCCGTCCCAATGTTTATATAACTGTATTTGATATATTACAATTTTAATAAATTTCATTTTCATACCGTATATTGCTCAATTCATAACAGAATTAAATAACCAGTTTTTATATGACAAAATTATCTTTTATAAATAACTCATTGATATTAATGTCATCAAATACGAAACGATAAAGTTAAAGCAAACATCGCCCATTTTTTTTCTTTTGACGTTATACGAAATAATTTCCCTTTATATTTGTGTTGAAATTATTTCAAAAGTACAGAACTTACATTATCCGTTTTAAAGTCAGAGATCGAAGATGGAAATACACATTTTATGAATAATTAACGTTTCGATAAGATGTTTACAAAATCTCCGTATAACCAACGCATGTATATTTAAAAAAAAAATAGATCAAATCAAATTAGTATATAAAAATTGTGAGATACGTTTTAAAGCATTATGACATCCATAAAGATAAGCAAGATAAAAATTTACAGTGGGATAAAGAATTTTATGTGAGAGAGAAAGGCAACCAGAGTTGCTTCTGCGAAATATTCCGGGTATATAAAATCATTGCATAGGCAAAAATTATTTTACGTATTTTAGGTACAAGTTAACGCAAGGAAAAAGTTAGCCAAGCTAAAGACATCAAATTTACACATTATAATAAGTGAAAAATAAACCTTTCTATGTGTTTTAATATGAAGGCGATAATTTTTTTTTTTTAAACTTGAAAACTTACACATTTAAAAAAAAATTAATATGAAAAATGGCGATATTTTCTGTGTTATAACCGAATAATCCGTAATGGTAAGATGAAGAGTTCAAAAAGTTTGTTCAAATTCATGGTACATCTCCTGTTTAGCATCAGATATTCGTAAATCAAAATCTATAATATTGGTTTATATTCTTAATACAAATAGCTCATCTTCTTAAGATTATGTAAACTAAACCTTGACTATATTAACTTTTTTACTAAATAAAAACATGAACACATGTTTTTTTTCCCCCAAACAGACTTAACAGTCAGATTTCATAGTTGTAATAAAAAATTATTACTTCTTCAAAATATGGTTTATATCCATAACATAACGTTCAGCAATTAGGTAATTACCTTCAAAAATAATGATTATAATTTCGAATACTTAAAAGGTTCCGGTCCTTGCAATTTTAGACTTTTTTTCCTAAACGTTTTTCAATAAGGAAAACTTAGGATTTTCAACGTTTGAAAACTACATTAACTGAATTATGCAATGTTTAATATAAATTATCCATTCAGTTTAGTCAGTGAAAGATCAGACGTATCATTAGTCACTTCATACACGTGACATTGTGTATTACGATTGTAATGAAAAAATTATCTTAGTGATACACTAAATGTCATTTTTTAAGAAAGATTCATATTAATGCTATATACTATGGAATTGACTTTCATGGAAATTCAATGAACATATTAGTGAATACTATTTACGATAATAATAAAAATAATATATATTCGAATTTTACACGTATATATATTTAAAAAAATACATATACATCCACATGCACAATTCGACACATTTGAAAAGGAAGTACCGTATTAAAATGGTTGAATATTAAATAATTCACGATAATAACGTTAAAAACGTCAGATATAAATTAATATGAGAAAGATAAATTATTCGAACATAAGGTATTTTCGTATTCTGATTATTGCCAGTGCTACTGAATGAAGTGTTAAACGCTTTTGCTAAATATTTGATATGCTTAATATTTATATCATGATTTAAATAATATATTTATAGTATTGTTATGATTATAAACACATGAAAAAGAAGCATTCTTTTCAATTTTTGATAATAAATATGTAGAAATATGTTCGTGCATTATACACATGTGTTTTGTATGTAAAAAAATATATTACGCAATTTATATGTAATACGTTATTCAGATTTTTCAATAAAAGTTACATCTGCGTATTTAAGAAAGCTACATATACAAAGGTTATGTTTATTTAAGAAATTTCCATATAATATCTTTTTATATTTTTACTATGACATTTCGACCAATACATTCGTAATATCTACATAACGGCACCAAAATGCCTTTTTATGCCATTCGACATTTTTATCCGTCAAAGGAAATTCCAACAATTCATTAAAGAAAAAAAACCGCTCTAATAAACGAGTTTGACGAGAACAAAGTCGGAAAAATATTTAATTTTTGATAAGGAAGATTCTACAAATTTATTACGACGTTTACTAAGGCTTCCAAAAAAAACTATGATATATTAAATGGATATCATATTGCGATTTAGAAAAGAAAAATTAAATAAATGTTTGATCTGTACATGATAACGGTGTTACACGCATTTATAACAGCAGACACCGGTAAAAAGCCACAACTTATTATATGTAAAGATGCAACGCACAAAAATTAAATTTAATAATGATATGAGAGAATACAGTGAAAGATTAAAAAATTCATTGATTATGTTAAACTTCTCTCATATAAATGAACTAATACAATAAAGTTATAATGAATTAACTTATCCTTCATCACAATTATAAAATAAATTAGCATTAGCTGAAGTCAAATATATATTGCATATATTTATGGGTTTGAAAATTGACAAGTATTACATTTATGTACACATATACACTCATTGCTTTTCCAGATAGTATTACTCAGAAAATTAAATCTGCCATTATATATTTCATACTTCATAATAATGACGTGTGAAGAGAAATTTAAGTTAACATATTTGTCAAAATATATATATGCAAACAATAAAACTAATTTCTCAATACAATATAAACTACGTAAATATGAAATGCATTTATATATATTTAAACATTTAGCAGAATTGTTAGATATTAGAATATTTAAATAATTTACTGCATTTAAAATTAATAATTGTTATATAGCACATTTAAGTATAAAAGTTTCTTCTTTTTTTATTAAGAACAGGAAGACTAACGGAAATCTAAATGAAGAGTAATTAAATTTAAGTAAAGGGAAATTAGATATTCATTACTTGTTAAGGACTTAGAAGATAAATTATACATGCATTAAGATATATTGAATCCTTTCACATAAATAAATGGGATGTGAGATAATGATGTGGATATAAAAAATAAAAAAACAGGCAATTAATGAATGTATCCAAATATAATGGTTTTTGTAAAAATATTTTAGTTTCTTTTTTTTTTTTTTTTTTTTTAATGTTACTATGACTTTTTTTTATTTAAACTAAGTGATTACGCTAAATCTGTATGCACTGCAATTTAAAATATATTTTTTTCTCTTTATGTTTTCAAGTAGGATTTTAAAATATTTCGCCAAAACAAAAATGTGATTAACTATAAAATGTGTCTGTGTTTTTTTTTTTTTTTTTACATGTTCGACAAAAAGCAAGGCTGAATAACCCGAGCTCCCATGGGTGGGACTCTTACCGGTAATAAATAACAAAAACAAAAAAATAGTACCCTTTGTGGACCCTCCTACTTCTATGAACCAATCTGAGGACTAAAGAATCTTCCAGGCGGTTAAGCAAATCACGATTTCTAAGTGGAAACTCACAAGCGATAATTATCATTAATTAAAATATGTATTTAGGTAGTTTCAACCCCAGAGCTTATTTTTGTATATACGTGACGTCTGCTTTTTTTTAGATGTGCGTGAGGTTTTATTGTATAAACCGAATTCGCTGAACCGTTTACGGATAAAATGAAATTTATTTACGTACAAAAGCATTCGGTGAAAAAACTTTTTAGATTTTCACGTCCGCAGTACTATTTCAGCATCTCTTTTTCAATCTCATTAAATTCAGAGAGATAAGTCAAAGCGATGTTATAATCGACAGGCGAGAAACATGTTGAAAAATTGGTTCTTTCGGAGCCTTCATTGTGTAAGACCTTTTTTATGTAACATTCGAGGTGATTTTGTCATCGGTACATAACGTCAATCCCTTATTATATACCAATTTCAAAGATGAAATATTAATACATTCATATCATTTAATTTTTAAATAACTCAATAAATAAAGGATTTTTCTATTTATGAGCCTAGAACATAAAAGTGAAACTGTTAAGACCGGTATGAAGTCTTGGTATAAAAATTATTTATATCACTGTTAACATGCGTATAACTTTAAAAAAAAAAAATTTATTTAAAAAATTGTCAAATCTTGTTTGCCCTTACGATTTAAACTATTATTATCATTTTTTATAATGTCAATTTGGACCGCAATCATAGGGTCACCATCAAAACATTTAATATTTGTGTCACAGATTAAGTTAGGAAGTTCTTAACCTATTTCACCTTGTCCGATACTTCTTGCATCAGAAAAAGAATATTACTTAAATGTTCTTTTTTTTTCTTAACGCCATACCTATCCATAAATATTTATAAATACTTTTTGAAATTTATCAGATTTTGATAAAAACAAATGATATTCCTTCGAAAATCTACATATACAGTACAATAGTAATAATAACATTTTATCGCTTACAATTAATCAGTTAAAGTCTTAAATCCAACATCAAACTAAGAAAATTTTTTTTACTCTTCATATGACGAAACCTATATATAAAATTTCAAAATTTAAATTGTTAAAACAAAAGAAGATTTAATTGTTATCTTTATTTTTATATACATTTTTATTGCTCTGAACGAAACACAAAAACAGGAAATACCTCTCTTCGGCGCCAATGCTCCTTTATAGCTGCATTCGCTTGTACGGATACAAATATTACATTTCAGTACGACATAAGAACTTCGCTTAATTTGAGAGCATCATTCGGAAAATTTCTTTGGTAATTCATATGGGGTATGATTATATAATGAATTGGCTGCATAACCAATGTTATGTTCTCACAACTATAACTCTCATCCGGCTTTCGAAAAAATTTTCCACTGAAAAATCCATAATTTAAATATCTTCTAATCACGAAGACTTTTCTTGTATTTTTCTCTCTGCTTACTTAAAATGAAAAACACATACAAATACAATTTTGAATTATCGCACCATGATATGAAGATATTTACGGATAATTCATCACCTTTGAACGACGTGAATTTTATATAAATGATTTCAATATACATAACTTGATTAACAATGAAGAATTCATTATGTTACCCAGAGTTACGTAAATTATACAAAAACTTCTTGACATGCTAGCTCGAAAGGAAGAAAAATACAATCACGTCATTCCAGCACATTAGTTATTGATTCTATTAATCTAATCCTGGAATGGCACTTATAAGACCACTTCACAACGTGCTTTATATCCAACTGCATGTGTAAAGAAAAACCACCGTAATATGAATTGGCAGCGTTCAATTTTAATTCCGTAATTGATAATGTTTCACAACATTTTTTTTCTTTCTAAATATTCAGAATCCATTATAAACCAACTGACCCAAAGAAAAAGAAAAAAAACTGTTCAGAAGCACAACCATTATTCCAGTATGTATTTCTCTCATTATTACTATGCGGTCCTACATTGTGTTTAATGCACAATGATAATTAGTGGCTCCTTATGCAACCCTGTATCGTATTATTCGAGAATTTTTATTACATTAATTTCGAGTAAAAGAGAGAGTCTTACAAAGATCTATAAGGTGAACAAATCCAACATAATTATGACCATAGCAATTGTCATTAAAAAAGTGACTTCTTCCTCCAAAGGTTCTTTTTATCGTAATTAAATTATGCCAATCACCGGTTGTAATTCACCTGAGAACGTTTATGTCATGTCAGCAGTTAGTTATCAACTAATGCAATTATAACTGAGTAGGGAATGAAAACTATTGGGAACGGCAATGGTCTTCATATATGCCAATGACCAACAACCAGAATCATAATGGATATGGGTGCACATGCAATAACGATAACAGTGCAGAGATAATAGACGTATTTTCAGAAAATGCAGGAAAATTCAAAGTTAAACTTAACCAAATCTGATTATGTAAGCAAGCAGATGATTTTATATTCGTAAATTTAGCATTACTGATGTGCATAAAGGCGATGGCATTAAACTATCATTAATATGTCGGTCTTTTAATCGAAGGAACATTTTCCCGACATATTAACGACTCAATAATAATATATGTATTAACACAAACGACTCTGTTGTTGCATACTCTTTTTAAATTTACAACTAGAAATTGATAAAGAGGTTCAGGTACGAAATAAGTTTAAAACACTAAACTATATATCCTTAACAAGGTCGCTTAAAACAAATTCTTAATCTGGTTTTATATGGAAATTTTTACATCGCATGACAAATGCCTCCGGGAGTGATGAAACATAAAACGAAACATTCATTTATAAACATACAAAAGTGGATATACAGATATTATAACCCTTTTTAAATAAGAGTCGGGGATTAATCGGCGAACTTTAACAACCATTTCGATATCATCAAATAGACCGGGTATCACAACAAATATTTATGTAGAAAATACATGCATGATTTATTTGTAAGTTTTAAAATTTTATAAAAAGCCCATTTCATACAATCCAGCCTTGCATTTCTATACGACTAAATGCTTTATTTAAAGGGGAAAAAAAACATAATATATAATTTGTTAAAACGACTAATGAAAACCTTCGGGTAACTTACATGCAAGGTTATTAGAAAATTTCATAACCTGCGATATTAATTATGACATATGAGTTCGAAATAAGAAAATTTCATGTCTAATGGGATAAAAAGATAAATAACCGTAGCCACAAATTTTTTTTCCATTTCACAAAATTTTCTCGATTTTCCTCTGCAATGAAAATCTGCAAAATCGCTTTTCTTTTTCTCTCCATACATTTTATTACGGAATAAGTCATTTCCCGATTTTTTAAAAATGAAAGATGTGGCAGGTAAATAACGAGTAATAGAAAATATTTATTCCCTCGTATTTAATTCGATCTAAATATATATATATATTCAAAAATCTGCTAAAATGTTGTCATATTATCCGGGAAAAATCGATTGAAATAATATAATGAAAACACCATGGCTGTTAACGCGGATAAGGTTGACCTAACGTATAGCCGCCGCCGTCTCCCCGCTTCTTTTCCTGCTTTACAAAGATACTCGTGCAGGTACTATCAATTGAAGTTAAAAAAACACTTCTGAATACCGTTACTTTAAACCAATTCCACTTCGGTCTTCACACAGAACATGCAATGCAATTAAATTCTACGTAAGAATCACGTAAAAAAGGACTCCGAAAAGATTCGATTGTTTTAAAAGCAAAGAAACAATCCTATATGTCGGTATCATATGCGATAATATCGCCTGCATGAAACAGATCGATCACCTCGCTTTTGTATAATTGAATACATCAAAAATTCCTGATTTTATTTTTTCAGTTTATAAAATCATTGCCAACGACATCTAAATTTAAATCCGCTTCTCAAAGTCAGATACGCTTCAAATAGGTTTTCACTTAAAACATATTCCCATGCATCATCATTATCGTGAGGCAGTCACTTTCTTCGAACATTCCCAATTGCCATGCGATTCCATTGTGTTCTTGCATTAGGGGTTTGTGGGGCGTATCACTTTTCCACGCTACCCTGATGCCTACTGGAACAGGGCAGGGAAATCTTCCCACCATTGTTGTGGCATTTAGTAGCGGATATATTCGCTAAAAATAATAATGTGGTTCTTTATCTTAGCCCGGGGTTCGGAAATCTCCGTCTAACACGGATCGCTATAGAAAATATTTTCAGTTCAGGCTTCACATAACAATAGCAAGAAATTCGTAAGCAATGGATATCATTCGATCTTTTTTTAAAAATTCAGCAATTAACACGAGAAACCGCGGAAAACAACGGCAAACGGAACAATTTTCATACGTGGAGTTTTCCACCGGGGAAATTTTGCGACCATCAAAATTTCGGCTGAAGCCCATTTTTTGGAAATGGTCGGAAATGCACCGAAATCGGACGGAAGGAAGTTCGTTCGAAGAGAATGGCGGCGAGATTTGAGCTTCTCGACTGGAAGCACGTTTAACTCTTTCTGCTGCCTCCCTCTGGACAAAACCTTTTTTGGATAATCTATTCAGGCTGATTCGATTTTTGATTATTATTTCTCCTGTCATATCCCCGTGCTAACCGATCAATTACCATTAACGTTTTGCAGCGGCCTCACGGGAACGAGACTCTCAAATGAAAATTTTTCTCCTGAGCATTTATACTTAATGTTATGGTTTAAATCTTATTTGACGGAACATTTATAATATCTCTATTAAGAATATTAATTTATTAATTATTATACGGATGAAAGAAGTCGAAAAATAAATTGCGATTTCATATGTTTTTATGACAGAAATCAAATCGCCAATCTTTATGGCATTCTGGCATGATTAATTCCATGAGAAGTCTTCTTGTGGTTTTTCAGATGGGGAGAGGGAAGTACCTTTGTGGAATCACATATCTGTGCATCAACTGACCAACTTTTAACCCACGAGTTCGTTGAAGATTGAGGGCAACCATGACCTAAAATTTCCAAAACCTTTTATTCCTATATAAATATGGAATGCTGAATTACGTAAATGATTTCCGTAATACGAATTAGCTTCGTAAAGACGAATTAATAAAATATTTAAGTATAATTCATAAGATAAACGTGTACTTAATAACTACTACCACTGCATAGGCGTTATATTAACTGAAAGGTTTAATAGGAAATAAAAATCCATTTTCTTTTTGAAATATTCTAAGACATTTTGGAACACTTCACACAATTCACAATAAAAGGAAATAAGTTATAATTTTCCATATAATTTAATTATTAATATACATATTATATATATAATATATTAGCGAATAACGTATATAATTCGCTCACTGTTTCTTTAATACAATTTTATCCGGATAAAAACAGATATGAAATCGAGTATGAACTTATGAAAAATATTTTTATTTTTGAAATTCATGGAAAAAACTTATAATTGTAAAAATTCCAACTTATTCAAAATTAAGAACGTGTATTTATACATATTTATATATGTTCATATATATTATATATGAATGTACAAAAAAATAAAACCTTGAATTATGATTTCATAAATGAATTTATTACTAGAGAAAACTGTATTCCGAAATTTCCGATCATTTATCAATCAACTGACAAACATTGAAAAAAATAAGGACAACGAGAATTGCTTTTAGGTAACAAGACAAAAGAAAAAAAATAATCTTACAAAAATTATTTAAATTACCCGATACCCACAAAGGTTCACATGATATATTATAGAGAAACCAATCCTCATTTACAGCCAAACCCGCAATTTTATAACGACGGTATCATTGACATTCCGGCTAATTTTTTTTTTATTATAGTATAATTTAAAACTAACGCCACGATTTTAATATTTCCGCAGTTAAGAATAATAAAAGATTCTCACAAAAAGTATGTAATGTTCGCAAAATATTTCGACCTCATATATATATGTATATATGTTAATTTCGAAAAAAAAGTCGTGATCCTTGTTTGTAAAAAATGCAACCTATTATTATATGAATGGATAATACGAAGCCCATATGCGAATTGTCTAATTTATATTTGGACGGAGCTCGAATCATGGGAAGAATAAATGACTCCGCACTTTATATAGGGAATAATTTTATAATTGCAAGGTTAACAAAAATGGGTCATTCAGAACATGAAATATGGGTTAAATATAATATAAAAGGACAACCTCGTAGGTCTCCAAGGGTGTTGGCATTGTAATTACTTTGAATTAACCGAGGGGATGGTTAAAATATATAACTTTTATATGAGATATATATACGATTAAGAATCGTTAAAGTGGTTAATATGCCTTTTCACTAACGCAACCCCGAATTTTCTCTTCCTTGGAGAACAAAAAAGAAATATTATATGCACGGGCACAACAATCTCGTATGAACTTGAATGTGTCATTGCCCGTAAAACATGCGATACATCGAATTCTTCAATATCCATGATAAGCGAATCAAAACTCTTACTAATTTCTAAGGTTTAAAACCAGATTAATCAAAATGCGAGATCAGATTTTGAACGTAACATATATATTGATCTCATGGGAAAATTTTTCCCAAAAATAAAATTAAAAAATTCTGAATTTAATTAAAAAAGAATATCAAAGCTTATTTTTTTTAATGATCAATAAAAACTAATAATTACAAAAAAAATAAATTTTTTCTTTTAAGTAAGAATTGATTTCGAGCCTGGAAAAGAAAGTCAAAAGATTCGAATGTATAAGCAGGTTTTGATGACATTCCGAGTAAGATAAATCTATTAGATAATTAATATTTATAACATGGATTTCCATATCACACGTGGCGTTATTTAGCTAAAGAAGTAACTGGGGACAAATATAAAAAAAAATTAAATTTCTTCATGAAATACAAATCGAATTTAATTATATGAACCAGTATCAGTTTTAGATTCCAATCAATAAATTATTTAACAATATAAACTGAAAATAGCAATGTGATAAAAACAGTGTACAGGACAAATATTTTCAAATCTCTACTTTATCAATGTGATATGTTATGCAGAAGATGACGCAAATGTGTTTCCTTCTTTTGCTAATTGTTTGAAAAAGTATGGCATCTTATGCCATATGAATAGGCATATGAAAAGGATCTTTATCATTCGGCGTAAGTGAATGCTTCAATAAACGGATTCTTCGTACTGAAAAATATAGTGAATTCCACACAAGTAATACGCAAAATTCAGCAATATAATTTAAAAAAAAATAGATAAAGTTGAGAAAAACGCTGGATTTTGTGCATGAAACGCAGGTTGTAATTAAATGCCTTAGGTTCGTGAAAGAATTTAAATTTTTTGATAAGAAAAACCAAATTTTTGAAAGGGTCCAATAACGTGCAAAGAAAGCTTTTGTTTTCGCTCGCCTTAGTGGCACAAACTTTCCTTCCTTCAGCGAGGCAGTCTCGTCCGGTCACCTTTTATTTTCATTTCACGACCAATACCAACCACCATACGGAAAGAGACCGCCTTCGTCTGCTTCCCCGTTAATCGAATTTGGTTCAATCGCACGCGGTGGTTGTACAACCACAAAAAAAAAAAATGGAATAAATCGGACACGAATTAATGACCAAAGAGATTTTTCGAGGAGTCGGCTACATGTTATTAAACCCCGAGGTGCACCGGAGCGATCCTCTATGCATAAAAAAACCATTTCCAGACATCGACGTTTCAAATTAATGACATGGAGGCAACCAGTTATTCACCTAAACCAAGATTTCAAACCCGAAAGGCCTTTTTTTTCCTCTCTTCCGAGAATCTCATTTTCCATTCTGACATTCCGCCATCTTGAAAATAACCATCTTCTTCTGGAATGATGTTATGCTGGAAAAAAAGATATTTGCTTAACTAAAACCGAATGTAATAACTTTTTTCTCTTATAATAAAGTCGCGTCCGATACACGTAGGAAAATCCAGTATTAAGAATTCCGACATATATATATGTGTGTGTGTGTGTGTGTAACAACAGTTTGACATTTACATTAAAACTTATACCCTCCGTTTTCAATCACATACAATCAACAAAATATTCTAACAACGAAAAATGCTAGATGGTAAAAAAATTCAAATTTTACACGAAACCATCAATTTTATGTAGCTTTTAAGAATACATGAATTTTATTTCTGTTCCATTTTAGATTCTGTAGATTTATATAATTTTTACTCATTATAAAATTCACGTTCATCGATATCATGGGTTTCAACCTTTTGACTTCAAACCACATTTCTAAAAACAAAAATTGATCTTGAGACTGACATAAAAAAATTACTAATCCTAAAAGCAAAGCTGAGGTAAAGCGTCAGTCAATGGTACACTTAGCATATAACGTTTGTCATACAAATATGTAGGAAAAATTATATTTAAAAAAATAAAAACTTCAATTTTTTAAATGGGGAAAATAAACAAATTTCAGAGCTGCAGGGAAATATAAGATTTTAAAATTGGCCCACAATCATCGCAGCCTCTGGCCTCAAATTGGTGCTTCTGATTTAGATCAGTCTAAAGCGTGATATATGTATGTACGCTGCTTTATAATAAAAAAAGGCAATGCTCACACATTTCACAAGGTGGATGCATCTTCTTATAAAAATTATAAATACATAAAATTAGCGTTTAAATTACAACCCAACAAAGGTGTCTTTCCCTCATACCGAAATGATATTTTACAATATGGCTCATAACCATCGTACAATCATCACCACATCGAGTATAATGAGCGAAAATTTTTCTAAAGTTTTATAACATCAATAATTCTGACCTCGCCATCGACCGTACAATGTGGAAGATTCCATATGAAACAACGTGTAATATATGGACATGAAACAATTCGAAAATCTCTGTTGCTCTCCTCGCAAAAAAGGAGAGACACATTTCCCTCTCTCTCGAACTGCATTAAAAACTGGTCTTTGGGCCTCTTACATAAACGGCTGGCGGATTGCACTTAAGTTTGTACACCGTGATCCAGTACATAACTCCGTGGATTAAGATTAACCATTGAACCAATGCACACCAATCGGATGAAGTTAACCTTAAATGTCAAGCGAAAAAATGTAGTTTTTTGTGAAAGGGAGGTTATGAAGAAATGAAAAAAAATTTTTTTTATTCCTAACCAAAACGGGTCTTTGCACTTTATCCCTACGGCTACCGTTTAACCTCTCTTTTTTTGCGGCAACCCTGTTTCTCGGATAGCAAGATGAACGTCGAGGAGCCACTAATGATCTTGTTTCTAAAATGAACTCCTAGGCGCAATTCAGAAAGAGACAGAATGGAATTGGAACGTGAAAATACACGAAGGCTGCGTTTCCACGAGACCATGTAAAGATTGAAAAGGTTTCTTTTTTTTTTTTATCCATGAGGACGGAAAAAAATCATAAACCGAAGGCAAAAGCATCGAAACTTCTTTTGTTCGAAATGGTTTTCGGTCAGAAAAATAAATATGCTGCATGAAAATATCGCGTTTTGGCCCTTTTTGAACCCGTTAGATTGAAACTTTTGAGCAATCTTTATAATCGATGACTGACCCAAGACAAGAAAACAATCGTTATAAATTTCGTGTTTCGACACCAGGAAATTTTGCCTGGGCACTGATAAACCAATCGATCAAAACTCCTTGAGCACATCATTATATTTATATATGAATAATCCGACACACAAATTGATACCGACTTTTAATGTAACGGTATGCAATACAAGCGGGAACGTCGGCTCAAGAACAACGGGCCCCGAATTTGGTCAACAGTCAAATCAGACTGAAAGAAGAGACTTTTAAGAAAACTGGGAGGATGACTGGAAACGATTGGATCTGGATTCGTTGCCGTCAGGAAACGGCTGCTGACAATAAAATGCACTGCCTTTAAAAAAAAAAAAAAAAAATCAAACACGCAGCAACAGAAGGCGTAGAGGAAAAACGCAATTTTCTCTATGAACGGCGGCCTTTTCGGATATCGTAACTACAAGTGGCAGAAGATCTATTTACACGACAGCGAGGATGCCCAAGTTTTGTTCGTTTTTCCTTCTTCACCGAGCATTTACGTTCTCATTGTGCGAAGATAAAATTGGATCCCAAATCGGCTCCAAACGACGTTTGCCGTTGCACTGAAGCAACTCGTAAAAATCCAATCCAACCTTGTATAATGCAAAGACAATTTCACGTGCAGCTTTCAGTACATAAAATCCACTTTCTTTCCAACGAATTTACTTCATCAATCAACGTAATTAACATCATTTTCACAAAAAAAAAAAGAAAAAGCTAAAGAGACCAAGATGGCTGTGAAAACCCGCTAAAAAAAAAAAAAAATTACGATCTGCTGCAGAAAATTACACACAAATGACTTATATATATAAGCTTTTTCGTGTGTAAATCCCGACGCAATATTAAAACAAATCGCCAATATTCCAATGCTGTTGCTACGAACGAAAAACCGAAAGCATCGCTGCGGCTGTTGGGCCACGGAATCCAACAAAACCTTCAACATAGTCCACTTTGGCATGCAGCATAAATACAGCTGACCAATCTGCAAGTCCTCTTCAAAAGTTACGGCATCCTGGGCGATTGCTCTTCCTCGATTTTACCGCAGCAAAAAGCATTACCCACGCACTTATGTAAGCGCATCAGCAGATTTAGATCCATCTCCGGCAAACTGCGTCAGTCCGCTTTGTAAATGCAAAGTTTAATAAAAATAAGTATGTTAATGTGAGAATTAACTACAATTCACGTAAATCAATAATCAAAAATCTCCAAATTATATCAAAAGATTACGTTGCCCACATAGCACAATATTCGGACTTCAAATTTTGATACCAGTTTTAAACTATATTTTTTTTCAAAGGATCTACCGTTCAGTTGGAAAACAATAAATGCGATATGTGTACGCAATGAATTCTGAATTAAACAATCCTATGCAAACAGGGTAAATCGATATTTTGATCAAAAAAAAAAAAACAAATGAGACAATATATATATATTCATACGTACGGCTAATTTACATTGAATAATGTGATTAATCATATATTAATAGAAAGCTATGGTTGCCGATAATACGTGTATGTCCGCATATTTAACAGTCGAATTGGCATATTCACGATTTCCAAGCATAAATACGGCAACCACGACCTATTACATGCGAAACTTTCACTACAGGTACCACCATATAGTAATTGCCATATTTCCTTATTTAATCATCTCATAATTAACTTCAAATTACTAACCTAACCATGTAAAATGATTTTCCTATAAGCGAAAAGAATTAAAAAAAAAAAAAGAGCAAAATCTACCGGGCGGCAGTTACCTCGCCTTACACCAAAATGTACATTCGACAGACGGAAGGCACTCGTGGCTAAAAGCTACAGGCGCACACACACTACACCGAGGGCATGTGCTTAATGTTACGCCGATGGGCACTAAAAGCCAGTTTTACTGCCTTTTCGCAGGCAACGGGAAAGGCGCCAGGCTGGACGGAACCCGCTGACGGGCGTTTTTCCACAGTGCACAGGAAAACTCACGGAGCTTCAGGATCGTACCGAAATCCATTCCTCTTCGCGTTAAAATGTGTTTCAACTTAAAAAAAAAGAAAAAAAAGAAAAATCCCATTTTCACGGCGCAAAAATTTCAAACTGGATTTACACTTAATCATAACCAAATCTGCAAGGGATTCCCCCATCCCTTTTTCCTCTTATTTCGCCTCAAGTTTTTTACTGCAAAAAAATAAAATAAAATAAAAAGTATATAAATATATTTAAAGAGGCAACACATATCTTAATGTTGGAAGCTTTCCGCTTTTCAGCCACAATCGCTTTTATGATATTTCTTAAAAACTGAATAAAGGTTTAGGGCCCAAACAAAACGTATACGTTCGTGGTGAAGCGCATGAAACCGAAAAAAATATTTATGGAAAATCATTTGCCAGAATCCAAGCGTAGCGTTAAGACCCAATGCAAAGATTCAATGGAAAATGAATTCCAAAAAAGAAAAAAAAATTCTAATGTATTTTTTATTTTTTTTATAAAAAAAATTTTTTTAAAATCAATGTGTGAATTCCTATGTAATTGCATAATTCAGTGAAATTGCATTGAATAGCACAAAAACACTGATAAAATATGAAGCAACAAAAAAAAGAAACAATGACTAGCTACTTTTGTGTGTGTGTGTGTGTGTGTGTGTGTGTGTGTGTGTGTGTGAATATTATCAAAAATCTTAAAAAGAAAAAGATACAACCAAAATCCCATATGTAAAAATGAAAAAAATTTTCATTACCCTCCCAAAAAAAAAAAAAATCACCAACTTAAAAATAAAAGCCATTTTCTCAAATATTGTCAAAGCTCTAAAGCAGAAGGCTTGGAAATGGCAAATTTTTAGATTAACACAACATCAGAGGAACAACCGAAATCAAAATATAACCTAACCTGGCAAGAAAATTCAGTCTGTGTCAATGTTAACGGAAGAAAAAGGGTAAAAATTGATGGTTTTCAATTGTGAATGTGAGAAGGTATTTGTGGTTCCCCAGAGTAAATGGTTTTTTGAAATTTTTCAAATTAAAAAAAAGATGGAAAAAAAAAAATCAATATCTGAGTTACACTTGACATTGCATCAGATAAGTGTTTAGGAAAATGATTTATAAAAAAAAAAGAAAGAAAAAAGAAAAAACATAAATAAGCAAATAAATACATTAAACAAGGAGAGAAAAAAAAAAAACAAGAACACCAAGATAGTCAAAGATAAAAATCATAGCAAATGTTACAAAAGATGAAAGCCTCTTCGAACTGTTATCAATCAGATCTATGAGAAATACATTTGAGAACTGGGAATTTGCTAAATGGGGAAAATGAGACAAAATGCTTACGAAAGTTAATGTCAAGTTGTGCAATAAAAAAAATAAAAAAATAAAAAAGTAAAAATTATACATCTTGATGGGAAAGACAGAAAGGTTAAACTTAATTTTTTCAGTGTGGAAAAAAAAGCAAATGATATGGATCACTTTTCGCATGCATATTCCTTGTTTCTTTTTTTTTTTTTTTTCCTTTTTCTTTCCCTCTTTCTTCCACGTTGCATCGTTTTTGTTTTCTTTTTTTTGGCTTTTTAAAAAGAAAATAAGCCGGGACGAAGGAAGATAACGGAACGTTTTTTACACGCGCCCCCGGCGCAGGGCCCCGAATACGTCGCCGGAAAGGGAAGCGGAAGGACCGAGAAAAAAAAAATTTTCATTTTTGCCGCTGCGGTATCAATTTACGCGTCCCCAGAAAAACTTTCACAACGCACGGTGCGAAGGAATCGGGGTACGCAAGCAGAGAGAGGAGGATAAGAAAAAGAAAAGTAGACGGAAATTTTATAATTGACACCACTCCCAAACACTTTTGCCATGAAACAATTAATGTAATATGAAAATAATAATAACGGCAGTAGTGAAAAATAAAGTTTCGTTTCCGTTTCGTAATTATGCGAGTTTTACGTTTTTGTTTCTTTTAACCGGAAGTGGTGCGCCCGTAGCTTTTTTTTTTCCTCCGCTTTTTTTAACGTAAAAATTAAAAAACGTGAAGCTCACCGAATCCGAGATGCGCCGTAAATCCATCAGTTCATAATATCCCGAATCTTAAAATTAAAAATAAACATTTAAAATATCACACATTAAAAAATAAAAAAAAATAAAAATACTCGGGCTGGTGTACCTCCTGCAAGATAAGCGCAGGAAACTCGAGGAGAAAAAGAAGAAAAACCACAGGAACTGAGTTTGATACCTTTCCCCCCCCCCGGAAAAAAAACAAAAATGATAACAATAAAAATTATATTTTTACAATTTTCGCCCTTTTTTTTCCCTTTCTTTTCTGATCCCTTCCTTCTCCCCGAAAGCGAACGCACGTCACTTCGCAAGCACCTCGGATTGACTGATTTCGTATTTTTACAAACGGGTTCCAATGCGACCATTTGCGTCCGCAATCCGCCACCCTGGCTTAAGTTAAATATGGAGCCGAATTCCCGTTTCCCCCTAAGATACACTTGCCTCCCTCGTTATTCAAACGGTGGGGGCCAATTTTATTTTCTTTCCAAATCGCTCGAATCGCCCACAAGCGTAAAATGATTCACCTTTCCGGTCGTTTTAAAGTGCGATTTCCAGGCCTTCTTACGATTCCCACGTTAGTTTCAACGATTCAACTTCAGATCGCAGCACTATCCTCGCGTTTGGCAATCGCGCAATTTTTTTTAATTATGGATGAGAGATTTTTTTAAAAAAAAAAAAAACATGGACTCCTCATCAAAAGCAGACGCTTTCGCAAAAAAAAGAAAAAAAAAGTTCCCAAACGCAAAAGCCGACACGCACGCAGAAATGTCGAATCGTCGACGAGGAGGAGGAGGGGAATACGGCGCCCCGCGGAAAAGCGGAAAAATCGGAAAATGCGCGAAGGAAAAGAAAATCAAAACGTCGTGGGCACGTCGAGAGACCGAAAAAAAATACAAAAGCAGGAACATCGAGCAATTCATCATGGGAATTTGCGATTTGTTCGAATGCAAAGCAGGGCGGTTAATGTTTCGGATTTTTTTTTTTTCCATCTCAGTCGCGAACCTTTCCCGTCCCTGCTTTCGAGGCGGTGTTCCGGGATCGCGGCAGGGGAGGGATCCCGAGCAATTTCGATTTTCTCGAATTTTCCGTGGCGGAAAAACGGCTCGCCGGCGCAAACGGCCGTTCGCACCGCCTTCTTCGAGCGGCAAATTTCCGCGGGAAATTTTTTTTCCATCCCCCCCGGACGGGGGGGTCGCGTTCGATGACTTCTTTCCTCCGTTTGCTTCCCTTCATTTTCCTTCTTCCTCCCCGGGGGCGTATTTCCCGCGGACTGTCGCACGTACCCTCCGCGACAAATGCCGGAGATCGGGTAATCGGTGGAGGAAGAATTGCCGATCCTCACGCGACTCTCTAAATAACGTGCTCGAAAGATAATGTCACTTTCCTCTTGCACAAATTACACACTTTGACTTTTACGATCTGGATCTGACACTTTCAATATTTGATTTTTAAACATGATTACGAGCTGATTAATATATCGTTGCATAAATTAAAATTCATGCGTATATAACTTCGTAAAATATCTGAAAATCTAACAATTAATACTTCATATATTCCTTCGATATCACACGTTTGTGTGCGTATCGCCTTAATGTGCGACTTAAGTATAAAAGAACACTGAAGTTATACGTTGCTAATATTGTTTTCGAGCTTAGTTATTAATCAACTATGATTATAATTTAATTAAAAAAATAATGTTCCATTCTTAAAATTACTTCTTACACGAAAGATGATCATTATTATTGTGAAAAAAAAACATATCTCGTTGAATTCCTGATCAAATATTTAAAAATAAATCCAACCATTTCAATTATATATATATATATATTTTTATTCCAAATTTTACACGTCGGTTCACCCCATATCAGTCATTAATTATTATGTTCAAATATACAACTACAACTCTGTGCGGTTAAAATATAAGTTAAAAGTTAAAAATGTAAAAATCTTGCAATGCCTAAATCTTTTCTTTACACATAAAAAATTTCTCCTTTTAATATATATATATATATATGTCTTTTACATATCTTTCAGTTAAAAACGCTCATCGAAACTATGCGATTAAATAATTTAATTCAAAAGTGGCGAGTGATTAGTTACTAATTTAAACAAAAACTTATTTTGAGTAATTTTTCTTTTACGTTATATACTTTCTAACAGCATCGGAATCAAGAATTTGTTTCCGCATTATAAAAAAGTAAAACAACAGAAATGAAAATTTTTAATGTTAAATTATATCAAAATTTAATGAAGGCTTTTCTAAAGCGTAACAATTTTCGTTCTTTCTAAAAAGAAATGCAAATCTGAGAGTTTTATTAATAAATATATATATATATATATATAAATCAGTTTACTTTTTTGCGTTAACAATAAAACGTGGCAGAATTTTCGTTGCTTGTCAGAAAAATTGAATAAATAAATGAAAAAATGAGAAGAGTCATAATTCTAGCATTGTCATCGAATTTGAGCGACTACCCGAAAAAGTCGGTTAAATGTCGGTTTTTAATATATATTTCATTCCGGTTAAATGGCAGGGGTCGATTGCGGAAGTTCCCCCCCCCCATCCGGGAAGTTGCCGGAAGTCCCGAAATGCGCAAATTTTTCCACTCGGAGGAAGGCATTCCTTCGGCACAATCGCTACAACCGGCCGTAACTTCTCTTAGGGGTGGAAAAATCGCGATTCCTGACCGGATTTTCCCCCTTTATCAGCGAACCAATTCTCAGGTCTCCACCCCAAAAAGGCACTTTGCGCGACGAGCCAAGAGCATCCCTCTCGCTTCTTAACCTAAAGCAACTCTTCTCTCGAATGCGAATCTCCACCTTTTCGCACCCCAGTCACCGGGGGAAAAAAAAAAGGGAAAAATCCGAAAAATCATTGTCAGGTGCAGGGATCGCAACCCCCCCCCCCCCAATCGTTCGCCTGCTTGCGATTCGGGTTGCGACAGCTTCGGCAGTGTACGCGGCAACAGCTAATTCGCCGGTGTGGATCAGGCTGCTCCGTTTACCGATGTGCACTTCACACACGCACACACACACACCACAATCGTGATGATTGCGCGGTCGCTGATTCAGGTACCAGCAAAGTTGAATGAGCTGCGCGACATTTGGTCGAAGACGAAAATCTGGATGCAAACAACGACAACAGCAACAACACAATTACATTTTCACGTACATCGGAGCCGCAATTTGTGCAAAACCAACATTATTTCGCCTCTATTATTTATTATTTCGTCCCGCCTTTCAAACTTACACTTTTACAAATACGTAAAATGTTCCTCGATCATATATATATTGGAGGAACATTGAGATAAAAAAGAAATACATGCACGTATCGAATAATTAGACGCACGTAATCCTTTTTTTTTTTTTTTTGCTGAGGGAATAATTTCCGATTTGAGATCCTTCTGCGATAAGCATATCTTCGATGTGCGTTTGAAAATGTTAAATGTATTTGCAGAATTTCTGTTCTATCACATGGCAGTCATTGATGTAACATATTTTAAAGTGTAAATCGAAACAAAATATTTGACACTGTGAGAACTTTCGTTCCGTTTTAAGCAATTTCCTGGCGGG